>SJXO01003272.1:206482-223800 GCA_006408615.1 Connochaetes taurinus | reverse complement strand
CTGCCTGAGGGAGGGGCCACACCATGAAGGGTTGCGGGGACCGCCGCGAGTAGGCCGTCTGCCCGGACGTCCCTTCTAGGACGAGACCCCGAGGTGGGCGGGCCCGTCTCCTTGGACGGGATTCCCTACTGTCGGGCTTCTCCGCTCAGAGCAGGGACCTTCGCTGGAGTCTCGGGGGTCTCTCGGGAGCTCACCATGGGCACTCGACCGGCGAGAGGGCCGCTGCCCTGGACATATGTGGTGACTGTGCAGCAGCCTCTCCCAAGGGCGAGGGTGCCCGTGTTCACCGGCCCAAGCCCTTGGCCCGCTCAGGCTAGAACCAGCATTCCCAGGATGTCGTCTGCACACAGACCAGATGTGGCCCATGGGGGCACACGTGAGGGATCTGGGCTGATGGCCGCCCCCAGTCACGCTGGGGCCCCTCTGCTCACGGGCTGCACCCATGGACGGAGCCCCGCTCACCTCGTCGGGTGCGCCGCTGCCTGGGAAGAAGTTGCCGTCGTCGTAGCGGTGTAGGGAGATGTAGAGCACGCGGGGGTCACTGTAGAAGGCCTGCTGGGTCCCGTTCCCGTGGTGCACATCCTGTGGGGCAGGGGGGTGCTCAGCGCCGGTGCCCTCCCGTGAGGCCAGCACCTCCCGCCAGCGGGGATGAGCCCCCCGGCTCGGGGCCCTCAGGGCATGGCCTGTGGCAGGTTTGCAGGGTGTCTCGCTGCCCTGGGGGCTGCCGTTTCCAGGCAGGGTCATTTGATCAGTGTCTTGCCCCAACCCCGGGGGTCAGGGGCTGGTGGGGGGGAGCTTGGCAACACTGTCACTGCTGGAGTAAACGCCCTTCCTGCCAGCCTGTGGCTCCCACGGCTGCTCACTTGGGAGGGAGGGCTCAGGGCCAGCTCCACCAGGGGCTGAGAGCTGGGGGCAGACCCAGGACACCAGGGGTGCCAGACCCCGAGTGGGGTGACAAGCCACATGAGTGGGGGTGGCTGGCGGCCAGTGCGTGAGCTGCGGGCTACAGACCAGCCGCGGTTTTCAGCCCAGGAACTGCTGAGAATCTGTGCACGAATGCTGTCTGAGCTCATTGGAGAAAACGCAGAAGGACAGCTGGAAGCGGGGGACCAGCCGGATTCCACCGAGGCCTAAGGGTGAGGGTGGGGGAGGTGCCACCCACCGCCATCTGCGGCCACAGCAGAGCCTCCCGCACAGCCCTGGATGGCAGCCGGCGAGTGCCCGCCTTCTCCAGGGGCTTCACGCCCCCAGCATCTCTGACTGCTCCCCCTGGGGGGCTGACGAGGGGCTCCCTAGACTGAACAGAGCAGGCACTGGGCGTGTGAGGACCAGGGTCAGCAGCTGACGCCCTGCAGCCCCGGCACCAAGGACCTCTCACCAGCACCCGCTGCCCGGAGCTTGGGGTGTCCCGGGCTGTGTTCTGGTTTTACTTTTCCCAAACCCAGGAGGAACTCTGCAGCATAAAGGATAATTCTGCCTGAGGTATCTGATTTTTTTTTAACTAAAAAATTATGAAATGGATCATAAAATCCAAAGGGAATTATCTCCCCTCCCTTTGCCATCTATGGCTTGAAAAACAATAATAAGGTGAACACCTCGAGTACCCACCTCCTACTTCTGGAATTCAGTTATTCTACAGCGTTTTTCATAGACTGTACCCTTTCAGGCAGGGCACTGTCGGAAGTGACCCGTCATGTGGGAAAATGGGACAGGGGGTTACACTGGTGAAAACCGGGTCACCCGGCAGAAGCAGGAGTGACAGGGAGGCAGGGCGGCTGGGCTGGCCGGGGCAGGGTGGCCAGGCCCCCGTCAGTGTCAAGGGCCCACGAGCCCCACCTGCCCCCCACCCTCCTACAAGGTCTGGCAAGACCACCCTCTAGCTGCTGCCCTCAACCACCGGCCTGTCTCTGGACACTTCAGAACCATGCTCACTGACAGGACGGGCTGGTAGGAGCTGGCGCACTCCTCAGGTTCGGGGTTTTACTTTCTGCATCTTTGAGGGAGTTTCCACAAAGTGTTTATCTCCCCTCCCTTTGCCATCTATGGCTTGAAAAACAATAATAAGGTGAACACCTCGAGTACCCACCTCCTACTTCTGGAATTCAGTTATTCTACAGCGTTTTTCATAGACTGTACCCTTTCAGGCAGGGCACTGTCGGAAGTGACCCGTCATGTGGGAAAATGGGACAGGGGGTTACACTGGTGAAAACCGGGTCACCCGGCAGAAGCAGGAGTGACAGGGAGGCAGGGCGGCTGGGCTGGCCGGGGCAGGGTGGCCAGGCCCCCGTCAGTGTCAAGGGCCCACGAGCCCCACCTGCCCCCCACCCTCCTACAAGGTCTGGCAAGACCACCCTCTAGCTGCTGCCCTCAACCACCGGCCTGTCTCTGGACACTTCAGAACCATGCTCACTGACAGGACGGGCTGGTAGGAGCTGGCGCACTCCTCAGGTTCGGGGTTTTACTTTCTGCATCTTTGAGGGAGTTTCCACAAAGTGCAGGTCTGCAAATCCAGTCGTCAGCGGAGGTGGGAAAGCCTGCCTCCCCTCTGTCTGCTGGAGGCGGGGTGGGGTAGGGACGAGCTGGCAGCGCCCCATGCCCCCTCAACTCACCCAGTCCACCACGAGGGTCTTGCTCACGCTCAGCCTTTGCTGGAGAAGCTTGGCAGCGATGGCCACGGAGTTGAAGTAGCAGAACCCCCTGCAGGGGAGAATCAGGAGAAACGGAGAGAAAACGTGGGCTCTGATTAGTTTGTACACAGCTTGCACGTGAACATTTGAGAATCCCGAGGGTCTAAGAAGTCTGGTGAACCACGGCTTCTGATGACGCGATCTGGACACCTTAACTGACGCTGATCATGGAGACACACACGCACACACACACTCTCACACATGCACGGACCCTGCACACAGCCCGTCCATGCTCTCAGGGTGACAGAGTCCATTTCACTTCGTGTCCCGGGACACCTCCTGGGACATGCACTGACCAGCCTCCCAAGAGGCACAAAGGCCCACGGAACACAGAAGTTACTATTTTACTTGTTCCCCGCTTATCTTTCCGTGTTCTAGGATGTATACAATGATTCTAGAGAGGCTTCGAGAGGAGGGGAAAAACAACCTAAGAAAGTGAGTCGAGTAAAAATGAAAATCTCCTAAACCTGAACTGCCACAGAAGCTGAGAAGCCTGGGTGGGCTTGTTTTGGGGGTGCAGGCTGGCTGTCTGGAAGGGGTACCAAGCACTCGTAGCCTTTCCTGCCTTGCTGGCCTCTGGGACCCCCAAGAGAGCCTTCAGGAACAAGACTCCTCCAGGCTCCATCCAGGTCCCCCTGAGCCCACTCTCTAAAACGTGACAAACCAGACTCAGATTAGAAAGGTGACCTCAGAGCAGATACTCAGTCGGTCAGCACCCGCTGCTGGGTCACGCGGACTGTCCTGGGCCAGGGAGGGACGCACGTGGGTGATGACAGCTCCCTCCACAGCAAGGGCCCTTCCTGCAGCCAGGTCCTGACGCCCCCAGTGGGGTCAAGGTGGCTCCCTGCCTGCGTGCTTCCTGCTTCTCCCCGCGGCTCTGTCTGCACGTGTGTGCCTCACCAGCCGACAGGCTGGCGCTCAGCCTTTCAGGCTCCGCCTGTCGCCTCATCCTGATGACCCCAACCCTGAGTCTTCTGTCTCAGGCCCTGGTAGAAGCCCCATATGGCACTCACTGAAGGTTTCCTGTGTCCACTTTGGGCACAACTTGTGGGGTCGAGTCCTGTGACTCCTGCAGGCGGCTCCTCTTGGACAGGGATGGACCCTGAGTCCACATGCCACCCCCCGCCACCTCGGCCAGCTCCACAACCCAAAACACAGGCTGGACAGCTGACCACTGTGGTTGTGGCCTGGTGACCTGAGCCTCACGGTACCAGAGCATGAGCAGGTCGGCTAGAAGGCCACATGTAAGCAGGCCCGAGAACAAGGACGCACCCCCTGAACTCCTCCTGGGGCAGCTGACGTTCCCTTTCCTGGGCTTGTTCCTGGGCTAGACAAGGAGGTGGCACCTCTGGACTCATTTCTGCACCCTCGGCCTCCCCTCTGTGCCCCCTGCCACCCGACCCCGCATCTTTCCAGAGTCACGGCCAACTCCAGCTGCACATCCTGCTGGCCCGGCACATGGGAGGGGTGTGAGACAGTCGTGTCCCCTGCCCGTGAGCGACCACGTGTCCACTTACATGGGCGTGCTCTCCTCTGCGTGGTGTCCTGGAGGGCGGACCACAGCAAAGCCGTTCTAGGCACAACACCAGCGGGGAGAGATGGACAGAAGATTGGTTTCAGGTCAGTGAGAAAAAGATCACAGGCTGCCCTTGAGCACAGGCAGAGTCTGCATGGTTTCCAGCTGCCCCTGGGCGCAGATGTGGGCAGGACCCAGGGCTCCCTGTGAGTGGTTTGGAGACACCCAGGTCCCTTCTGTGAGAGGCCTGTTGTCATCACAGATCACTGAGACAAAAGGTCAGCTCACTCCTGACTTTCCATCCATAACAGTCTTCTGGCCAGGCTGTGGGCTGCCGAGTGGGGGAGTCTGGGAAGGAGGGGAAGGGGCGCCTGTGGCCCTGTTCTGATTATAACCATCAGGAAGTAACTGGATGGGAATGCTGGAGCAAATGAATCTGACGGGGCTTGGCTGCACCCTGGTTGGGTTGTAATGTCAGCTTTCCTGCTGTCTCTGTGGCTCAGCTCCCTGGGGAACGGGCAGTGCAAAAAAAGGACCACTATCGCCTGTGAACAAAGTCGACGGGCTGGAGAAGAGCTGCAGGCTGCCCCCTCCAGGCCCCAAAATCACTTAGGCTTTAAAAGGACCATCTGCAAACCATCCTGCAGCCACTGTAATAAAGACGGTTTAGACCAGAACGCCCGGTCTCGCCAGCCCAGGAAGCTGTGTGGTCAAGGTCTGCAACGGAGGCCCCAGGGCCATGGACCACGCTGGCCAGGCATGGGAAGTGTGCCCAGCCTGCTGCGGAGACTGGGCTGGGGGTGCACTTGGTGGGAGACCCCCTCAGCCCCGCCCAACCATGGGACAGGACCTCACAGCCTGGGCCTCTCCAGTACCCCCACGGCTCTGTGCCTGCTCCCGTGTAGCTGAGAGCTGACGGGCGGCAGGTGCGGTGGTGGGGGGAGCACACAGGTTCCCAGGGGAACGGCAGCTCTGTGCCAGCGCCCCGAGGAAGCAGTGAAAGTTATCAACGTCATTAAACCTGGACGTCTCTTTAACGCCCGTGCAGAGAGATAGGGGGTGTGTAACCAGCCCAGCGGGGCTGTCATCTTGGGGAGAATGAGACTGTGGTCAGCGTGGGATCTGAGCTTCCTGGTGAAAATGAAAGCTTTGGAAAACCAGCTCTTGCCTGTGCGGAGGAGACCCTCCTGACGAGATGGGAGGTGACAGGCACGATTCCCAGGGTGTGGGCTGCAGTGAACACTGCCTAGTAAGAGGGGACTGAAGGGTCTGGGGCCCTCCGTGACCCCTCATCTCCAGACAACCGAGCACCATGCAAAGTCAGGATAAATGATGCGCTTGGCGTGCAGGGCCCCTCGTAAAGCAGGAGGACAGAGGCCACTGGTGTGTTTCAGGGTCTGCACGGCAACAAGTCTTCAGGACAGCGCCCCTCGCTGAACTGGGGTGTAGGGTCAGAGACGCAGACCTGCAGTCCCCTGAGGAGCCCCCACCCCTCGCCCTGCACTAGGCCAGGCTGCACTGCCTTCGTGTGCTTCAACCAAGGCTGCGTGTCGCCAGCCACGGATGCAGAAGCGGGTGTGACGATCCCGGCTGAGCCACAAAGTCAAATGTACCATTATTTTAAAATTAACAAATATTTACAAAGCTTCCTTTTTCAATCTCTGATGACTAGTCAGATGTGGATGACACAACTCCTACAGACAAAAGCTCTCCTGGTCTTTCAGCCACTGTGAGGGCGGGGCTCCAAGATCGGCCTCGCTGAGAACTGAAGCGTGGCTGCGTGTATTCTTACAAGGGGCAGGGTCCCCTGCGGGTTAACAGCGGGGACAGACCTGGGCGCCCCGCCCCACCTCGCAGCCGCCTGGTGCCCTGCAGAAGCGGGGAGCAGAGGCGGCCGGCTGCCCCCTCCCCGGGTACCCTCCCCCCAACCCCATGCCTCACTGACCTTCAGCTCCCCCGTGGCCACCTTGAAGACCAGCTCCACCACACAGCCCACGGCCAGGCGGGCAGCCCCCGACGAGTGCACCTCGTTCCATATGGTGTCACTGTCCACCTGTGGAGGGAGTGCACCTGCGGTGAGCCCAGTGCCCCGAGGGCCACACCGCCCCCGCCCTGCCGGGTCCCCTGTGCTCTGCCTCTGAAACTGGAGGGTCTCGTCTCTCCCTGACTAATTACAGAACATGGCTCACATTCCAGCTTACTTTTTTTTTTTTTTTGAAGACATGCCAAAAAATACTGAACAGGAAAAGAATGGTAAATGCACCCAAAATAGCACCCCTGCGTTCTCACTGCTTTCTGAGGTGTCATTTCTCAGTGGCTCCAAGTTACTCCAAGCTAAGAGTCATGATGTCAAGGTTACCTAGCTCCCCCAACCTCTTTTTTTAAACTGCAACTGCAGCTGAGTTACACTCACAGTCAGCAAAAGCAAATGTTAAGAAGGGTTAGCATTAGCTGTTTGCTGTTCAGTCGTGTTTCGACTCTTATGGACTACAGCACGCCAGGCTCCTCTGTCCATGGGATTTCCCAGGCAAGAAGAGCAGGTTGCCATTTCCTTCTCCAGGGAATCTTCCCAACCTGGGGATCGAACCTGTATCTCCTGCTTTGCTGGTGGTTCAAACGGTAAAGAAATTCGTCTGCAATGTGGGAGACTGGGGTTTGATCCCTGGGTTGGGAAGATCCCCAACCCAGTCTCTGGGAAGGCCAGCTCTCATGTCGATTTTATTGAACTGATTCTTGAGCTGAAATAACTGGTCCCCAATATTCTAGTTGAGAGGCTACTGCAATGAATAACAGCACACCATTATTTAGAACAGAAGCCTCTCTTTGAACGTTGAATATTAATGCCGCGGAGACCGGACTAAGTGCAGAGCGTTCTTCTGACATTTGGAAGCTATTTAAAGAACATAGCGGTTTGGTCATTGAAAAGAAGAACCCGCACGGAATAACGCTCCTCAGGAAATAGCTCGAACCGCTCGTAAATGTATTTTAAATCATCTTGCTTTGAAGATGAAGCCTCAAGACTTCATTGAAAGAAACCCATCCATCCCACGTAATGATCAGGGCCTGGGCGCTGACCCTGGCGGGGGTGGGGTGCCAGACCCTCACCTGCAGCTCAGCCCCTGTGTCTGGGCCCTGAGCGTTCAGGGCTTGGAAGGGGTTGCCATGGGCAGCAGGTCCTCACGGGCCCTGCAGACTCTGCTCCAGGTGGATAGGCCTGTCACTCAGGCTTCCAGAGCCCTCTCTAGGAAGGGCATGGGAGTCCCAGGCGTGTGCTCCAGTCCGTAAGAGTACCATCCCCGATACTCAGGGGTGGTTTGGGCAAAAAACCTACTCAGATTCTTTCTCCTCCAAATGCAGTAACTTGGGCTTTTGGCAAGTAACCAGAGCCAGGGGGAAAAATGGACCGACCCTCCGTGTTCAGTGAAGGGTCTTTGTGCTCTGCTCTTGTCTCAAGGGTCCAGAAACTCCCATATGTAACACTGTGTCCAGGGTAAGGGACAGACCCCCCAGCCCCACTGCAAGACTCCAGGCTGCCACTGCCGCCCGAGAAACTGAAGGTGATCTGCACTGCCTCGGGGCCTCCAGCTGCTGGCCAGCAGCTCCCCGTGAACCCACTGGAATGGAGGGCTTGGAGCCCTGAGTTCCAGAAGAACGAGGCTCCAGGGAGGGCGCTGGGAAGGCGATACCGCAGAGGCGGCCCCACTCGGGGTGACCGCCACACGCGGGAGTGGTGGAGGTGGGGGAAACAGGGCCCATCGACTGACTTCTCCACAGTTCCCCACAGTGAAGGTGGATGGGAGGACAGCTGGGGAGACCTCACACGGAGGTTTCAAACGGACACTTGGGGTGGCCCTTCTGGGTGGGCTGCAGGCCCCCAGGGCCTGCGAGGGGCTGCCCCCGTTAGCCAGGGCAGGGCTGGAAGGGAAATGCAAAAATCCGGAGGAGAGCAAAGCAGAAGTTGCTGTTAACTTGGTTTGGGAGGAAAAAAATGTAAAACCAGAAAAGCCTGCATTACACAACCTGGATGTTCACTTGAGCGACCTTTCCTTCCTTGTCTCCACAGCTGACCCACACCCTCCCAGCCACACCTGGGTCCCTGGGGTCTCTGCGGCCACCCCGACACCCCGGGGGCTGGCCCTGTGGTCTGGAAGGAGACACTGAGGCCCAGGAGGGCTGTGGCTGCACCAGCAGCGCGGCGAGGCCCCGCTGAGCCTGGCAGGAGGACGGGCACCTCGACCCTCTGCCCGTCTATTTGTGTCAGCCGCTCAGTCGTGTCTGACTCTGTGCGACCCCAAGCACTGTGGCCCGCCAGGCTCCTCTGTCCATGGGATTCCCCAGGCAAGAATCCTGGAGTGGGTTGCCATGCTCTCCTCCAGGGGATCTTCCTGACCTAAAGATAGAAGCTGGGTCTCCTGCACTGCAGGCGGATTCTTTACCATCTGAGCCACTAGGGAAGCCCTCTTGTTAGGAGTTAATTACAGCAAACAGTTGGGAGTGAACAGTCCCTTTGGACACTGCATGGCTCACACTCCCCCGATTACTCTGACTGATGGACTCCCCTTTTGACCTGGCTCCTCTTGGTAAGACTCTACAGGTCTCCATGCTCCTGAGCGTTTCTGTGCCCGGATGTGGAGGTGGGTGCCATAGCCTGCCGTGGTGGGGTGGGACCTGGACTTCACACTGGAGAGGGGTCGCCTGGCTCAAGGCCCCAGGCCCCAGGCCCCATTTCACTTTCGTTTGTGGATTATAAATCCTGCCTTGTGCGGAGCGGCTGCAGGGCATTGCAGATCCAAACCTTTTCAAGTCTGGCCAAAAATTTGCCCCGAATTAAGAGATTGCAGCCTATTTACAATACAAAATACAATAACTCTAGGAGGGCCTGGTGGTGGTATGAATAAATGCCGTTTATTCTCTTTCTGACGGGATAATTTTCAAAGCAGCAATTTTTGTAAAGACTCAGGAAGAAAACAATTTTGTTTCATTTCCATAACAGAATCCAGACCTGGGCTCCACTGTGCGATCTGTCATTACATGGACCTTCGACCGCTGCGCGGTTCCAGCCGGGACGCCTTTGCGTCCACTGTGGCCTCTGGCCTCTCTGGGACCAGGACTGGCCGTGGAGCTCCACGGCCAGCAGGCTGGCTGGGAGGGGGCTGCTCTGACTCCCGAACCCAGCACACTAGCCTTGCCTGCACCCTTCCTCATCCAAAGGCCGGCAGGTTGGGGGGCAGACCCCCCTGGATGAAGGAGAAGCTCTGGCTTTGCTGGGGGTCAGCTGGGTGCCCAGACGGGTTCAGCGCCCCCACCATGGGCAGGGAGAGCCCGGGTGAAACACAGAGCCTAGTTCTCCCATGTGTCTGCCCGCACACCTCTGCTCAAGGGCTCGACCCCAGGGGCATGGCTCTGCCCGCCTCTCACGGCCCATAAATCTTGTGCCCGCAGTCAGAGTGGCATCGGGGGCTTCAGGCTGGAGCTCGGCTCTAGGATTGGGATCGACACGCTCCCATGCGGCGATGGGATTCGCGAGCTGAGTCAGACCAGGGTGACCGTGGCTGGGCGGGTTGGATGAGACAGGCCGCACACCAGATCCCGTTTCCTGAAGCCAGCCCCGTTGCCAGACGGCCTTCCCCGGAGGATGGTGCCCCAGACCCACCATCAAAACGCTCACAGGCTCACGGGGCCTTTGAAGCCGCACGTGTGCGCGGTGGGGCGATCCGCCCCGCGGACCCTGTTTATGGAAAACACCTGGCAGCAATTACCTGCTCTTCGGAGAGCGGGGCGGCGGTTTCTGTGACCACCGGGACCCTGAGAACAAACAGGACGTTATTTACACATTAAAGAAACACTTACCCCGACACCACCGCAGGGCAGCCTGACGAACACGGACGTTAGTGAGCCTGCAGGGAGAAGAGAGCCCAGGTCAGGCGGCAGGGTCGCCAGGCACTAGTAGGGACGCAGTGTGTCCACTGAGGGGGCACGTGCGGCTGCCAGGGCGACACCTGGCTAGCAGAGGGTCCTGGGCTGAGCGGGTCCAGCCCTGGGGAGAGACCCTGCCTTCCCCTGGGCACCAGCTGCTCCTCAAGGGGCGGGGAACCATCGAGCGGCAGCATCCAGAGCTCCTGCTGCGGACATGTGCTCTCAGCCCTGAGTTCTGGCTGCCGCCCTCCCCAGCAGTGAGCGGGAGGCTTGGGGTTATTGCTGCCCCCCGCCCCGTCCTGGGGGAGCCCTTTAGATGTGGAATGCGAATCACGGCAGGGTCCCCTCCCTATGCAGGAGTGTTCCAGATTCACCGGGATGTGCCCAGCTAAGAAACCACACAGCCGTGGGGCTGGCTGTCCAGGAAGGCCTGCGCAGGGTCCATGAGGCTCGGACTGTCCCTGCCCAGGGACAAGGCCAGGGACTGTCTTCCTCCTTGGTTTGAACCGGGTGCAGGACGATGACCAGTCTAGAAGGCGCCCCTTTCCCAAAGGGAGGCGAGGCCTGTGCCCACCTCATCCGGGTTCCTGGCCAGGACCATGCTGGGGACCCTCCCTGCCCCTCGAGATGGTGGACCTGTCCTGCCTGTGCGCACTGCTCTCCAGGTCAGGGCCTCCCCCATCACCTGCCACTGCGGCTCTGGACTGCAGTTCCCAAAATGTCCCTTGTCAGAGCCACACGGCCTCCAGCCCCCTTCCCTGTGAGGTCACGGGCTTGGCTGTGTCTCCTACTGCACCCGTGAGCCTCAGCCACCAGACCAGGCTCCCTCCCCAGCTTGCTGCCGTGAGAAGGCGGTGACCAGGCAGCTCCCTCCAGGGTCTGCTGCTGACATCAGTCTGGCCAAGCCGTATCACCGCCCCGTACTAATCACACAGGTCTTTTTGCACGTGGCTTAGAAATGTGCAGATTCAACTGAAAGAGGCAGGGAGATCACGGGGCAGTGTTGGGGCACTGTTACCATCATCAGAGGTTACCAGTCACCACCAGGTCAGGATACTCAGAAAGATGTCCTGGTGGCAGGACAGTCACCAGACATGTAAACAGGTCTCAAGCAGTGAGACGCTATCTGCCCGGGCATCCTCACGGCCATACGGGCGCATGTCACAACACAGTCACGGCCGAGCAAGCACACGTCAAAACACAGAGCTCGGTAGAGAAAGAGGAAACAGAACGGGCTGTACTGTCATTAATGTAAATGGAACACACACAACACGTGTGTGTGTGACGATACCCTTGGCTCATAAAAGAAACACTAAACACGCTCACACAGCTGCGGAGGGCAGGGATTGGGGTCTGAGATGATGGAGGAACACTTCAACAAAGACACCACAGCAGCAGAGGGGCTTCCAGGGAGAACGATACTGGATGTACTGAGGAGGGCACCCATGGGGGCGGGCCTGGCTCGGCGGGCGGGAAGCGACAGCTCCCAGCTCACCACCCCGCCCCGTTTACTCTTCCCCAGTGACCCCTGTTCTGGCATCTCTCTCATTTCTGATCACCTGCCTTAAACCTTGGAGCCAGTTTGAAAACCTCATCCATCCTCCTGGTGGGGGACTTGAGTCCACCTGCACCCCAGCATGGGGACCAGTCCCCCATCACCCCGTCTCCTGTCCCTCAAGTGTCACATGCCTGGCGGATGGGCAAAAGGGGTGGGCTGACCAAGAGGGTGGACGTGGAGTGTCAGGGTGAGCTGGGAAGACCTGTGCTGGTCAGAAAAGGACATGAGTGGGCTTGGAGGCCGTGGGGTGTGTTCAGGGGTAGTCCGACCACTCTCTGGCCTGAGGCCCCGCAGAAGTGGGGGTTACTGGGACTGCAGCCCAGTGCTGTCATGGGACCCATGGGCAGCCCCACCTGTGCTGGAGAGCGTTCCAGGAGCGGGGCTCCATGTGGGAAGGAGCTGAGCTGCCCCTAGGATCCAGGGCCAGGCTGCCGACCTTGCATTTGGCCGGCTCCAGGCCTCCCTCCGTGGCCACTGACTTTGTCTCCCAGCTGCACCGTCCTTGTCTTTGGGGGCTCCTTCTCACCAAGCCCCACTCAGCCACAGGCCAGGACCTCTCCTCCGGGCCCCCTGCTGGTGCCATTTCATTTCTAGACGTTTCGGCTCATATCCATGCCACTTCCAGTGCGACAGGCTGGCTTCTGGGCTCCTCAGTGTCCCCTGTCCTCCCCTTCCTAGGAGTGGCCAGCTTGGACCACCCTGCCCTCCCCTCCCCTCGACTCTGGGTGTGGGGCCTGGACACTCCCGACACCCCCTCTCAAGCTTAGAGGACACAGACGTGCTTCGGGGGCCAAGTGGAGGATGCCGTCCACACTGAAGAGTCTGTGTCCAGTCTGCACTGCACAGGGCCTCAGCCAAGGGAGAGGGAACAGCAGGGCGCCCCTCCACGGGGACCAGGGCCCTGCCCAGCTTTGGGCCAAGTGAACCTGCACGGCTCCTTCTGGTTTCTTGTGTGGTGTCCTAAACCATGTGGTCGAGCTTTGGAAAACTCAGTGGGGTAGCATTCATCCTCCAGGGCTGGCCTCTGTGATTGGTCCAGCTTCAGCGTATATGTCCCCAGATTCACAAGTCGAACTTTGACCCTAGTGTGACGCTGGGAGGTGCGGCCTTCGGCAGCGGCTTTAAGCCATGAAGACAGAGCCCACAGGAGTGGGGTCAGTGCTCTTCATAAAAAGAGAGCTCCCCACCCCTCCCACCACGAGGCAGCATTGGCCGTGAACCAGGCAGAGGCCCTTACCCACCACGCTGGCATCCTGAACCCACAAGTCCAGTCCTGGGGCAAGGGGCATGTCTGGACAACGTGCCTGAGCCTGGCTGGCTGGAGACTTCAGACTGGAAAGAGCCTTCCTTGGAGGTGGGCCAGGCCTTGCCCTGCAGCTGTAGCCTGACTTCGTCCTGGCTCCCAGCAGCCCTGGTTCTCTTCCAGGAAGGCGGCAGCATGCTCGCGTCTGGCCCCCATGCTCTGAGACTTTCCAGGGTGCTCGCTGCAGGGTCCCCCCGCCCTGGGATCCTCGAGTGGCCCCCCAGTGCTTGCCATTCCTCTCCATGTCCTCCGGAAGCTCCCGGGCCTGCGCACTAGGGACGCTCCTTGGATTTCTTCTCTTCTCCGGCTTCCTGGTGTTCAGCCCTGGTCAAGTTCCTCGACTCCCTGTCCCGTCCAGCCCAGAACTCGATTTCTGAGACCATGTTTCACATTACTCCCCTCAAATGTTTTTATTTTTTTCCTGTTCTCTTGTCTTGGCTTGCGTTCTGTGGACATGTTGCCTCCCCTCCAACGATTCTAAGGCCAGTCTTGGCTTTTGTGGCAACTCCTAGAAGTCTGGTCTCCGAGTGCTGAGCACCTTCCTAGGTGCCCGCAACCCTTGACCTTCTGCTCTGGCTGAGGGTGAGGGTGTGAAGCTTGTCGAAGGTCCAGGGACACGGTGGGCTCAGGCACCGTCATCACCACTGTCGAGGATCTCAAGGTGCTATGTGTTGGGGTGCCCCACTGTCAGCTCCCTCTGGGCAGACGGACCCTGAAGGAGGTCCCCCATCTCTGCCGGGGGGTAAAGGTCAGCATGCCAGGAGCCCAGGATAGAGGGAGGGAGGGCCGGCGGCCTCACCTCCTCTGGGCCTGAGTCTGTCCCAGCCCAGGGGTCCCCTGCCTGTCTGTCTGGGGCTACAGGGCTGCCAAGGGGACATGATGGAGACCTCTCAGGCTCTGTGGCCTGGTCCCCTGAGTCCTGCCTGCCTGCACCTCAGGGCCAGGGTCTCTACAGTCCCTGTCACTTGGCTGACAGCGGGCGGAGGTGGGGGCGTCTGTCCCTGGGGCCAGCTCTGGACCCACTTCCTGGCACATGCCGCCCAGCTCGGTGCCTCAAGCCCCTTCCCTTCTCCCAAGCGTGGTGGATTCTGATGTCTAAAAGCCCAGTCACTGCACACAGCCCCCTGCCCAGACCCGAGCACGCTTCCAATTGTACCCCACCTCCAGCTATGTGCTTTCCAAGCACTCAGCACCTACAAGGTGCCCAGCAGGAAAGATGTGTCCCCTGCGTGCACGAGGGGGTGAAGGGGCCCGTGGGCGCAAGAGGAGGTGGTGGGGCCACACTGCAGGGTCCCTGGGGAGGGGGGTGACACCCATGCAGTGAGGGCCAGGCACAAGGCCAACCCTCTCCACGTCCACCCTGGAAATGAGAGCAAACAGGGCATGGTCCATCTCCCTCAACCCCAGCAGGACCCGAGAGTCTGGTTCTGGGACCCTCTCTGCCTGCCTTGGCTCAAGGGAGATGAAGGGCGTCTCGCCCCAGGGGGCTGGGACAGGTAGAGAAACCCAGGTTGGCGACTGTCCTGGCTCAAGATGATTAGGAAGTGATAGTGGTGGTAGCGGGCGGAAACTGTCCAGGAAGTGTTCTGATGGGGGGCTCTGCCCTTGTGAGCCTGGGCACCCCACCTGTCTGTCAGCCCCACCTGCCTTATGGGGACCCTGACCACCTCCCTAGGGGGAAGGAGTTCTTTCCATCAGGCCCAGATCCCATTACTTCATCTGGAGGGCTGCCTGTTCCAGATGAAGCCCCGGGCCCCAGGAAAGGCTCAGGCCATGCCGTCCCCCTGGGAGCCTGGATGAGCATCCCCAGGTGGACTCCAGGCCCAGAAAGGGGTGGCCGGTGGTGGCTGCGGGCCCCGACCAGCCTCGCCTGTCACAACTCAGCTAGTCGAGATTCTGCAAAACCAGCAGTGCTCAGCCCGTTTGCTCCCCAACGCGCCCAATGCAAAGCAGGAAGCCAAGCGCCCATGTGAACGCCAAGGGTGGGTTCCTCCTTGTACCCTCACCTGACAGCCTGGCCCAGGCACCATGGAGAAGGGCCGCCTCTGCCCCCACTGCCCACACACAGCCCGGTGGGCGACACTGGGCCACCAGCCAGGGCCCCAAGGGCGGGATGGCGGGGCCTCAGGCGCGGGCCGGGCTGGGAGCAGCCTCGCAGTAAAGGTAAAGAAGGCCTTGAAATACCTAGAAGTTTCTTACTGTCCAGTTTCTGCCTGTTGAGGGGGTTCGTGCCGTAGAGCAGGGCGTGCGTCTCCGAGTGCACCGTCTGCAGCTCCTCCAGCGTGGCCTTACGTCCACGGATGCACTGCGGGACAGAAGGGGACGGGAGGCCGCCGCGGTCAGCCACAGCAGCAAACCAGCACCCGAGACCGAGCGGAGTTTCACGTGCGCGCGAGCACAGCGTGACTTGGTTGTTGTGAAATCAAAAGCAAACACCACCCCACATGGTATTTGAAAAATATTTGGGAAATATTTTAGAGGGCGTATACTTTAATTACAACTTAGACATTTTAGAAAAAAAAAAAAGAAGATAATTCCAGCCTTCAACGCTTTAGCCTTCACTGTCACGTCAATGATTTGGCATCAATTTGTTATTTTGCTTTCCAACTGTCTGGTCTTAAAATAGACGGAAACCGCCTCACACGTGGGGCTGCGCTCAGCTCTCATGAGGCCAGACCCCAGCTCTCTGGGTATCGAGAGCCTTTCTGGAGGGGAAGGCGGCCCATGACCAGCCTGACACCCCGGGCTGTGTCCGATTGCATGCTTCTTCATTTTGGATATTCCTCAGATCTTTGGCTATTTTCAGATGTTCCCCAGAAATTACCATGAACATCATTCTTGAGTTGAGCTACGTTTACTTAACCTTTTAGAAGCAGGCTAGTTTGCGAAGCAAGATTCTGGTCGACACCTTACACTTTCCGAGTCGGAGTAATGCAGGGGGAACCGACCGGACTCCGGTTGCAGGGGGAGGGCTTGGGCTCTCGGGGCCAGAAGCACCCTGTGCAGGATTGGGCCAGGAGCTGCACTCCCATGGAAACCCCCAGGGGGCCCTGGAACCATTCCTAACAGTACGACAGGCTCCCAGAGACGCCTGCCTGCTGACCAGGGGCCAAGGACAGGGAGCCCAAGATCGGCAGGCTGTGGCCAAGACTTTCGCGGCCTAGCTTCCAGCGTGAAGGGGTACAAGGTGGCAGGAAAGCTGACCCACTCACACCATGACCTTCCACACAGAGTGGCTCAAAGAGGGGAGCCGACCCGAAGAGTGGGGGTATCAGGAATTCATGGCCCCTGCCTCGGGTCAAGTCCCACAGCCATGTCCTATGGACCATGCCTTGCATGGTGAGTGCTCCCAAGTGTGCGGAGGGCGGGCCTGGCCTCCAAGCATAATGCTGCGAGGAAGCACTCCTCCACCCCAGATCAGTCACCCCTCATCCTGTGTCTCTTTACCCTGGGTCTGTTCTTTCAGCCTGGGTGTCTCACCCTGGGTCCGTCCCCTCAGCCTGTGTCTCTTCACCCTGGGTCCCTCTCAGCCTCTGTTGCTCCACCCCGGGTCTGTCCCCCCCTCAGCCTGTGTCTCTTCATCCCGGGTCCCCCCTCAGCCTGTGTCTCTCACTCAGGGTCTCACTCCGCCTGTGTCTCTTCACCCCGGGTCCGTCCTTGCAGCCTGTATCTATTCATCTCGGGTCCGTCCCCTCAGCCTGCGTCTCTTCACCACGGTCTGTGCCCTCAGCCTGTTCTCTCACCCTGGGTCCGTCCCTGTGTCTCTCACCCCGGGTTCGACCCCTCAGCCTATATCTCTTCATCCCAGGTCCGTCCCCTCAGCCTGTGTCTCTCACACCAGGTCCGACCCCTCAGTCTGTATCTCTTCACCCCGGGTCCGACCCATCAGCCAGTGTCTCTTCACCCTGGGTACGATCCCTCAGCCTGTGTTTCTTCACCCCAGGTCCCCCTCAGCCTGCGTCCCTCACCCTGGGTCCCACCTCAGCCTATGTTTCTTCACCCCGGGTCCACCCCCTCAGCCTGTGTCTCTTCACCCCGGGTCCACCCCCTCAGCCTGTGTCTCTCACCCCGGGTCCATCCCCTCAGCCTGTGTCTCTCACCCTGGATCCTGCCTCAGCCTGTGTCTCTTCACCTGGGTAGGTCCCCTAAGCCTGTCTCTTCACCCCGGGTCTGTCCCCTCAGCCTGTCTCTCTTCACCCCAGGTCCATCTGACCAGCCTGTCTCTTCACTCCGGGCTCCCACCAGCCTGTGTCTCTTCACGCCGGGTCCCCCTCAGCCTGATCTCTTCACCCCTGGTTCCCACCAGCCTGTCTCTCTTCACCCCAGCTCCCCTCCCTC
>SJXO01003272.1:170876-198004 GCA_006408615.1 Connochaetes taurinus | reverse complement strand
ACACACACAGACACACACACACACACACACACACACACACACACACACACACACACGGCACTGTCCGTGGTGCTGAGATAAAACACAGCCTAGCGTGGTACCTGCTATCACGCGCCTGTTTGCCAGGCACAGTGAATCGCAATGCAGTCACTCACCACAATCGCAAGGTGTTGACCCACGTCCATACCTGGGTGTGAAGTGGGGCTGGGGGGGTGCACCCTCCTTCCTTCTCAGTCACCCCACCCGCCACCCCAGCAGCTCACAGCCAGGCACCACGGGGACAGGTGGCTTCTGAGTGTGCTCACCCGTGCCGCTGGCCCTGAGCCTGCAGCCGGCACACCACGCCCTGTCCCTGCTGAACTTCCACGCGCAAGAGCCCTGCCCTGCCAGGGAGGATGGACCCTTCCTCACGTCCTGTTTCTAGAAGGAAACCAAGGGCTTCCAAGAAGCCTCAAGTTTTAGTCCTGAGCACTTGTGTTTTAAAAAGTCCTCCTGGAAGCACCTGCTCCCTGACCCACACCTGGACGAGCGCAGCCTGGCCCATGAGAGGAGGACTGGGGACGCCTATGCTGGGACTGGGCTGCATGCATGGTGAGCAGCCGGGGCCAGCTGTACCGCGGGCCCCAGGGCCAGGCCCCAGAGGAGGGCGGACCCACTGGCCCCCTCCGGGGCAGCTGGCTTGCTCTGCCGAGTGAACAGTTTCCACTGGGCGAGGGACTTGTTCTAGTGACCGTCCCCTAAGCTGCTGTACTAAGCTCTGCAAAGGAAGCACGCTGTGAAAGGCAAGCCCGGCCCCTCTCTACATCCGCCCCAAGGCAGCATATCCTCAGGAAGATCCAATCCAGCTGGAACACTGAGGACGCAGCTCCGGGAGCAGGTCTGTGCTCAGTGGAAGGTGAGGGGTGTGAGTGGGGACAAAGCCGCGGGGTGGGCAGGGGGCAGACAGGCTCCGAACCATTTCGAGTAAACAATCCTCCAACCTTACATCTGGTGATTTGACTTTTACAGTGGTTCATCCAAAAAAGTGTTCTGAAAATCTGTCTTTGAAGATTTGGGGATCTGTCCATCTCATCTGCTTCCCACATACCTGGAGCTGGTGAGGCCCCGCTATGAGCTTTGTGCCTGGACAGAGTCCCCTGGGGGTGAGACCACCACCCTCTGACCAGGCTGGGGGCAGGAGGACCCATCTCCACCAGCAGAGGGCGCTGGGCCTCTCCTGGGCCCCCCAGGTCCACAGGGGCCTGGAAACCTCAGCAGGTGGCCAGGAGCCTCAGCTTTACGGTCCGCGGCGCCAAAGCGCTTGCGTTTCTGTCATCCCTCAGCGTCTGATGCAGAGCCCAATAGGTAACAGGCTGGGGTTGACGGGAGGTTTGGGGAGCCCAGGGCCTGGGAAGGTGGCTGGGGGACAGACTGGTGAGTAGATGTCACAGCAGAGTGATGGGGAGGGAACAAGGATGGGGGAGAGTGGGAGCGGGCAGGCCCCTGTGATGTGCTCCAGGGTGAGGCTGTGAGGGAAGAGGCTGTGGGCACTGCATGGGGGTCAGGGAAGAGGACACGGGGACGGGGCGTGGACAGCGGAGGGGACATGGGGATGGGAGCCCCCAGCATCACAGACTTAAGCCTCCAGACGACGGTCTGGAGGCAGGTGCTGTCTCAGAGTGGGAGGCAAGTTCCTTTCTGCTGTGGGAAGATAAAGAGTCAGGCTGAGAACGGGTGGGGTCAGGGGACTGCCCACAGAGAAATGACCCTTTGAGGGCTCAGTCGGGACGGGGCAGAAGATCAGCAGAGGGGCTGGTCCAGGCGCGCTGGGGGACCCCGGGGATTCCAGGCCAGGTGCCTGAGGACAGCTGCATGGAGGGAGGTCGGGGCGGGAGGGGCACGGGACCTGGGCCTGCCGCAGAGAGGCTGAGACCCAAACTCTGGGCGACCTGCAAGGGGCTGTCCTGGGAAGGGGGATTGGAGCAAGGGGTCGGGCTATGGGCCAGGGCTGGAAATTATGGTTAGGAAGAAGCAGGCAGACGGGAAACAGAGGCGAGGCTTTTCCCAGGGGACTTGGAGAAGCTGTGTCTGATCCTGGAGGAGCCGGGGCTGCCCCAGGCCCTGCCAGGAGGCCAGCTCCGAGTGGGCATGCGTGACCTTGGGAACGACCGCGGTGACCCAGCAGCAAACAGCACACGCAGACCCGCTCTGTCTCCCCAAGGCCTTCTGGACCTCAGGAGCACCTTCTCACCAACTAAACGAGAACGGAGGTAACTCCATGTTTGGAACAACAAGCTTCTAAAAGCCAGACTGGAGTTCAGGGCCCAAACCAAACTGGTGAGCAGGCCAGCATTTAAGATTACTGGACACACTCACCATTAGATGCCCAAACAATTGGGACCCAGTGTTCATGTTCACAACTGAGCTGAGGAGCAGTAGCCCATGCGAGGAATGGCTGAGACCCTGGTGCACTCCAGCCAGGGCTGAGGGGTGGGGCTGCGGGCCTTGGCTCAGGAGCCTTCAGGCCACAGGCCCGGAAGACAGAGGGCAGAAATGTCGGTGCTGGCAGTGCTGGGTACAACTGTCAGCTCCCTGCACCCTCTGGGAGATCAGTGCATAAACACTTCAATCAGCTGTCGCTCGTGACAGCAAATCAATCACGGAGGGAAATCCAGAGAGATCAGCCGCGTCTGTCTCTCTGTTGGAGAACATACCACACGTGAACAGGTGTTCCCGTCTTTCCAGTCTCCTACCGTATCACTCAGAGAACGACACAACACAATTAAGAAGACAGTCGTCATCAGAAAGGTGACACAGAGTGCCTCTGACACTTCGGCCTCCGTCTTGCCCACCTTAAAGGTGCCTTTCCTGCCCCGCGGGGCTGCGTTCAGCCGCCCCACCCACTTCTGACCCTGCCCTGTGTCATCTCGTAGGGGAGCCTGCCAGGCAGAGGGGCTCTGGGGCAGGGGTGCTGAGCCTGTGTCCAAGCGCTTGGGCAGGCAGTAGGACCTGGTCTGAGGCAGCTTGCTGTTTGTTCAGGGCCCCCAGTTCTCCCAGGACGGGAGCTGCCAGGCAATGTGATGGCTCTGCGTTTAACCTTTGGAGGAACTGCTGGACAGCTTTCCAGAGTAGTTCCTCTCATTTTCTATCAGAAAAGGGCTTTGCTTCCAATGTTAGCATTTGGAACCAGTTATTTGAAACTGCTGCTCTTGCTTCAGTAACCAGCAGGGAGGGCCACACTGACCTCGGTGCCGCTTGCTGCTGAAAGCAGGTCGGGAGTGACCGACCAGATGTTGGATGGAGGGACGCAGACCTCTGGGCAGGAGCCCTTTGGCCGAGGTAGCTGCAATGGGCAGGCAGAGTGCCAGTGTCCAGGGGCCTGTGCTTCGGGGGCCCTGCGCCTCTGCTGGGCACTCTCTGCTGGGCACTCTCCGCTGGGGACTCTCTGCTGGGAGTTTGCTTAAGAGGATAAATCCCCTTAAGAAACCCCAGAGACCCGTGAGGGGCAAGGAAAATAAGCCACCCAGGGACACAGACGCTTCGGGAACATAGCACCCCACTTCCGCCTCCTTCATGCCACCAATGGGACAAGCTGCTCACCGCCCTTGTGTCTTTGCTGAGGTGCAGCTGTGGCTGCTGGAAGTGCTGCTTGTGCTTCTCCAGGAACTGCTGGTGCTGCTGCTGGATGACCAGGTGCTGCAGCGCCTGCGCGCTCTGGGGCAGCGGCGCCGACTGCGTGCGGCCTAGCGGGCGGTGCTGCCGCAGCTTGTGCACCGAGGGCGCCACACGCTCAGCCCCTACCAGGGGCTGCGCGTGCAGGGGCAGCGCGCCCAGGCCTGCAAGATAGCGGTCTGGAGAGAGCACGGGGAGGGGAGAAACAGCAGGGAGGGGCGAGGCCTGGTGAGTCCGTGACGGAGGCTGGCCGCCACAGCCTCCCCGAAGCCCGCCAGGCCTGCTCCTGCACGCGGACCACCCGAAGCCTGGACTTGGGGGCAGCGGCCAGTCATCTGGTCCCCCCATACCCAGGTCCAGGTCGTAAGTGGGCAGCCCCAGCACAGGTGCCCTCAGAGGAAGGGGCCAGGGTCTGGTGGCTCCAAAATGCTCTGGAAGACCAGCGAGTGGGCACCTTCTTGACAGCCTCAGAAACCCAGGTGTGAGGAAGACACTTGCCCTTATGAACCAAACCATTTTAAGGGTCTCAAGACGTCGATTTTATACACAAAGAGGGCATCAACACTTGAAAAAAATTCTGATGCATGTTGTCAAAATCTCTGCAAACTTCTAGGAAAGGCTGTCACCTGCTGCCCAGGAGAAGGGCAGCTCGGCCGCACCGTGTCTCGGCTGAGTGTTTAAATTAAGAATCTGTGTGGACAGAAGAGGGTAGGTTTGAATCTGTGTTTGAATCTTGCTTCAAAATGCAACCTCCTCATGTGAACCAGGAGGTGGAATGTTCTCCTTCTATATTCCTTTCAACTATCAGTACTTTTTCTTTTACAAATTGTGGGTTTAGACAGTTTACCATTTTCCCTGGTACCACAGGCAAAAGGTGTAACAGACCCTTCCCAGGCCCCCTGAGTATCTGTCCCCTGGCACCAGAGCTGGAGAAACTAAACCACATCACTCAGGCTGCCTATGACCCCAGATCAGGGCGTCTGACCAGGAAAATCACAGGTGGACAGGCCACGCCAGCTCTCAGCCGCCCAGCGCTGACTCCTGGGCCGGGGGGGGGGCTGTGTTGCCGTGTTTAGTAGAACCCAAGCCCCCTCCAGGGGGTACTGACTGTCAGTCTTTTCCTAGTCCCTTCCTGGAGGTTATTTCTGTATTAAAATTTTTACTTTGTGTACAAATAGAAAAAAAAGGTTCAACTCGAGCAAAATAGTCCTTCACTACCTTTTCAAAAAGTTAACCAGTCACAGCTCCCTAAACCACCATCACTTTCTATCCAACCCAAACAGTTTTCTGAAAAGATAAGTTATCTTAAACCTTATGATCTGCTTGGCTAGTAAACTAAAGTGAATAACTCGAAAGGTAGAACCAATTCTGTCCTGGGTTTTGT
Source organism: Connochaetes taurinus (assembly GCA_006408615.1). Taxonomy (NCBI): domain Eukaryota; kingdom Metazoa; phylum Chordata; class Mammalia; order Artiodactyla; family Bovidae; genus Connochaetes; species Connochaetes taurinus. The sequence continues at coordinate 192,969 of SJXO01003272.1, read as the reverse complement.
ATTGATAGAAAAGTTAAAAACAAACAAAAACACAGCATCAGCGTGGAGAAGGTCTTTCATCAGTTGTTGGTCTGGTAGCTCAGACAGTAAAGAGTCTGCCCGCAATGCAGGAGACCTGGGTTCAATCCCTGGATTGGGAAGATCCCCTGGAGAAGGAAATGGCAACCCGTCCAGTATTCTTGCCTGGAGAATCCCATGGATGGAGGAGCCTGGGGGGCTACATACCATGGGGTCGCAAAGAGTCGGACACATCTGAGTGACTTCACTTTCACTTCTTTCACTTGGTCTGGGTATTATGGGGGATTAAATCATTTCACCAGCTTCCCAGGTGGCACTAGTGGTAAAGAACCCTCCTGCCAGTGCAGGAGACATAAGAGACGTGGGTTCAATCCCTGGGTGGGGAGGACCCCCTGGAGGAGGGCACGGCAACCTACTCCAGTGTTCTTGCCTGGAGAATCCCATGGACAGAGGAGCCTGGCGGGCTACAGTCCATGAGGTGGCACGGACTCGAAAATGACTGTGAAAGTCCCTGAGTCTATACAGTCCATGGGATTCTCCAGGGCAGAATACTGCAGTGCGTAGCCTTGCCCTTCTCCAGGGGACCTTGCCAATCCAGGTATCAAACCCAGGTCTCTCACACTGCAGGAGGATTCTTTACCAGCTGAGTGACCGGGGAAGCCCTAAGTGACTCAGCACGCATCTCGTTTCATGGAGGGAAGAAGGATGTCAGCCACTGAACGCTGCACTTATGGGATTAAAAGTCCACTTAGTCACTGAAAGTCACCCTCTCAGAAGACATCACTTGTTTTTAAAGCTTCCCGGGCCCCCGAGAATGAGGGTGTCACAGGTGGCAGGGCTGCGGAGCCCTGCGTCGGGGCCACTGGGCTGGCCATGCGTCATATCTGCAGGGAAGTGGCTCTCGGTTTTAGAGGAGGAAACACTTAATTCCAGAGATCCAGTGTCTGCTGTGACCCCCGTTAGGGAACCAGGACCCCAAGTGAGCTGGAAAGGTGGGGACTCTGGGTGCTCCAGGGCCCCCTCCCTGCGATTGGGGCTCCAGCCGCTTGATGCTGGCCCAGAAGCCTGCCTTGGCCAGGAAGACACCACCCTGAGGACACAGGCCTCTGTCCCTGCAGGGTGTGGGCAGCTGGCGGTGGAGAGGCCTGACTTCCAGTCCCCAATGCCGGGGGAGCCCACGTCTACACGGAGCCCCGGCTGTTCAGGCTGGACCCCGGTCTGGTTCCCCTCCCTCCCCTCACCTCTTACCTCCACCCCCTTCACCCCAGATTAGGCTCTAGTTCTTCCGGCAGGGGGTGGGTAAAGCTGTGGGGCCCCCACACTTGAGGAAAGTGTCATGATCAGCACCCCTTAAAACTGGACATCTGACCTTCCAGGAGAAATACCCCATACCCGGTCCAATGTGGACTCAGGCCACACTTGAGTTCAGAAGTTTCTGGTTCAGAACTGGAAGATGACCCCTCAGACCATTCACAGGAGCTTTTGATGGTAACTAGAAACTGGCTGGTTTTCGGTATGAGCTGTGAAACTTCCAAGAAAGAGGGCCCAGCATATTAGGGTCCAATTCTGTCCTAGAGACCAGCTGGCCTGTGGAGGCTGGCTGGCTAGCAGGGCCCTGGCAGCCTGTGGCTGCCCTTGTCCAGCCCCAGTGAAGGGACCTGAGGGTAGCCGGTGCTGAGCGGCTCCTCCCGGGGACAGTGCAGGCCAGCCTCCTCAGAGGTCCTCTCTGGAGCAGGAGGTAAAGACGACAATGGGACAGGAGCTCCTGGTGAGCACCCAGCCCCTCCGCAGACGCCTGGGCTGAAGGTTTCCTTCACCTGCACTAACAGTAAGAGAAGCTGCAGACAAAGGTGCCGCGCAGACGCCCCCACCAGGTATGGGGGTTCAAGAGACAGAGAAGTTGAAAAGCCAGATCGCCCTCTGTTCTGGGCCTGGTTCGGTGGTGTCTTCCCGGCCTTGGCACTGGGGATCCTGTTCAGTCCACGTGGATTCTCACGTGAAATCCACGTGAGACAGGTGACTCCTGTGGCCTGAGCCCTTACATACCCACTGCCCAACTTAAAGAGTCTTTAAAGCTGGGGTGTGTCGACCTACACACCCCACCTTGACCAGCTGCTCAGAGTTCAACCTGGGGACTGTCTGGGGCACTGGGCTCTTTTCAGTAGAAGACTAGCACACAATCACCAGCTGTCAGGAGCCTCCTGCAGCGGCGAGGACCCAGGCTGTGGGAGCCACTCTGAGCAGGCGCCATGTGGAACTCACACCCGCACGCCTGCTCCCTGACAGACCCAGGCCGGCTGCTCCTCCCGCACGGTCAGCCTTTGTGGAATGATGTGGCCCAAGCTCTGACACCATCTGTCCACAGTGACTACCAGCAAGCAGGCACGTCTGTGGGCCCTGGGAACCTCAGAGAACCTACCAGAAGCCAGCCTGCAGTGTGAGCCCGACCCTTCCTGACATGGCTCAGACACCGCCTGGCACCAGGTGCCACCGCAGAGGTATCTGCTGTGCCCTTTCTGGCATCAGACGCTGAGGGGGTGCTGGGAGGGGCTGCGCAAGGTAACTCGGTGTCTGCGCTCCAGGGGATGGAGGTGCACAGAGAAATTACCCGTGTTGAGCGCCCGGGAGGCCCCCGAGCTGGGCCTGATGTGGAGGAAGGGCTCTTAGGCCGGGTGTGCAGAAGGCGATGTGGGCCTCGTCAGCGCTGGGTGAGCCTGCACCCTGAGTGCAGCACGGGTCGGGGGCTGTGCGCCAGGCCGGAGCTCTCTGCCTGTGCTACCCGTGCTGGTGGAATGGTCCCTGTTTCTACCACGCCTCAGCCAGTGGCCACATGAGAACGTGGCGAATCACATGTGGCCTGGAGAAGCCACAGCCGGCCCCCGCTTTTAACTGTCACTGTCCAGGGGAGGGACGGGGGCAGGGGTCGTTGGGGAGTTTGGGACAGACGCATACACACCGCTGGGTTTAAAATGGGGAACTAACAGACCTGTTGAGCAGCACACAGAACTCCGCTCCGTGTGGTGTGGCGGCCTGGATGGGAGGTGGGTTTGAGGGAGCATGGATATGTGTGTATGAGTGGCTGGGTCCCTCCACTGCCCACCTGAAACGGTCACCACACTGTTTGTTAACAATGAAAGTGAGATTTTCACTATGAAAGTAAAAGCCTCAGTTGCTCAATCGAGTCCGACTCTGCGACCCTATGGACTGCAGCCCGCCAGGCTCCTCTGTCCATGGGATTTTTCTAAGTAAGAATACTGGAGTGGGTTGCCATTCCCTTCTCCAGGGGAATCTCCCTGACCCATGGATTAAATCTGAGTCTCCTGCATTGCAGGCAGAGGTTTTAGTGTCTGAGCCACCAGGGAAGTATTGTTTGTTAATTGGCTATACCCTAACACAAAATAAAAGTGAAAAGAGAAAAAAAAAAGTGAAAAAGCCACAACTTCCAGTGTCAATGTGAACGGCCACAGCTCTGGGCCTGGGGAGGGCTTCCTGGCATACCTACAGGAGTGTAAGGCGACCCCAGGGAGGCCCGGGAACAGGGAGTGGGGCAGGGAAGGGCCCACACGGCGCTGGGAAGGACAGACAGGCCAGCTGGGAAATAAGGGAGAGAGCAAGGGTGAATGCTGAGAACGATAAAACCAAACGTCTCCATCAGAGCAACCAACAGCTGAGGGGAACTCCCCTGCTGATACTGACCCTGGGGTCTCTGTCGGCTCTCCTAAAACCTGGGGAGGAAGCTAAAGACCCAGCTGGATGGTGCCTGGACCTGGGAGGTCAGCTCTGCAGCAGGGCCCCCTCATTTTACAGCGAACCCTGAGCACTCTGTCGCTCGGAAAGTAACACCTTTACACTGCTGTTGCTATGCAAATCTTATAGCAAATCTGTGTGTCTGTGTGTGTGTGTGTGTGTGTGTGTGTGTGTGAGTCGCTCAATCATGTCTGACTCTTTGTGACCCCATGTACTGTAGCCCGCCAGGCTCCTCTATCCATGGGATTCTCCAGGCAAGAATTCTGGAGTGGGTTGCCGTGCCCTCCTCCAGGGGATCTTCCCGACCCAGGGATTGAACCTGGGCCTCCTGCATTGTAGGCAGAATCTTTACTATTTGAGCCACTAATTTTTTTTTTCTAAACATAACCACCCATTAGATGGGGCACATTAAAAAAAAAAAACGTTGCTGCTGATAGGAATCCGCTGCCCAGCAGGGCCAGCTCTGTGCTCCATCACACCCTGAGCACCCAAAGGGCAGACACGTCAGGGAGCTGGCAACCTGCTCTTGGGAAGGTGCGTCTGACGCTCTGGCTTCCACGCCCCTGGCTCTGTGAGTGGACTCGGCCTCTCCGGCCACAGCCTGGCGTGGGAGGGCTTGGGAGCAGGAGTTCTGGGAGACAGGTCACCCGCCCTCCCCCAGGGAGCCCAGGACGGCCCGATGTGGCCCGCTCACCTGTGACAAGGGGCGTCTGTGCAGGCGGCTGCTCCAGGAGAACCACGTGTTGCAGGAGGGAGCCAGGGGCCGCCCCAGCGTCACGCTCCAGGGGCGCCGTGCCCAGGTAGGGGGCGAGGTGGGTGCCGGGGAAGAGGGAGATGCGCTGCTGCAGGGCGGGGAGGGCCAGTCTCTCGGCCTCCTGCTGGCCGGCTGCCCCCTGGACAGACAGGCACAGCCGGGCGCCCGGGTCAGGGGACTGGGGAGGGCTGCCCCGCACCACCGCCTCGCAGACCCCAGGGGCGCCCACTTACCGTGGAGGGGCCGGTGGCGGGCAGCCCCAGCGTGATGTTGGGCAGGGATGGTGAGGTGTAGAGGGGCAACGGGCCCACCGAGCCCTCTCGCGCCACGAGTCTGTGCGCCAGGCTGGTCTGCGGACAGAGCACAGGGCGTCACACAGGCTGCACGGCCGGCCTGTGGCCCTAAGCCTGGGCCACAGGAAGCGACGAGAGAAACCCTCCAGGGCAGGCTGAGGTCCTCGGGACAGGGACGTGTGAACAAGGACAGCTCGGAGGCAGACATGGCATCGCAAAGCCATCAACTGATTCACGACCTGTCCCTCTCTTGTTTGCTCTTGTTCAATCCACACAACACTGTAAAACTATCAGAATAAACCTAGGATAATATTCTTAAAAATGTAGTCTTAGGATCAGGAATGTCTTTCCAAACATCATGTGAGAGGTAGGAACCAAAGAGGGAAATGTAGATTATAGAAAAATGCCTTCACATAAAAGGCAAATAACAGTGATGACAAAGCTGGCGACGGTAGTACATAGAAAGGCCATATGTAAAGAGCAAGCAAATCAAATAACGAGTGAGAAGCAACAAAGAAGAGCCAGGATGGAGAAGAAACTCATTTGAAAAAAAACATCAGCAGTAATCTAAAAAAAAAAAAAAACCATTAAAAAACCTATGCAGTTGGCAAAGATATTTTAGAACGACAACAGCATCTTGACCCAGAGAAACATAACCGTACTGCTGGGTGGACCATAATCAGCCGGCTCCTTCTACAGGACAGTTTGGCCATCCATGTCAAAGAGTCTTAAAAACAGATCTAGCCTTTGATCTTAAACCCCACTCCACTCGCGGGACACGCTCTTGGGAGAGGAAGCCGGACACAGATGGACTTGTCTACGGCAGCATTCACAAGGCCCTCCAGCCAGCCAGAGGGTAAATCCACGAGGTGTGTTCACATGCAAGGACACAGTCATCCACGGGGACGCTCAGGCTGGAAAAATCCTGTTGATGACTTGGAATCTTATTTACCACGCGTGCTTCAGTGCCGGTCTCCGAGGACTTGAATCACTGTCGTATTCCATGCTGTTTTGCCTCTGGAATGAAGGTTCCTGGCGGAAAGGACACTGTCGTATTCGCACTGCCCCCTCTCAGTAGTAGAAAATGACACTAGTGATGGATTTATAACCGGTTTTCTCCTAGCTCTTCTCACAATGGATTATATGATTAAGGCTGAGAAACATTTTGCCTGCTTGAAGATTTCACTGGCACGGTCAGAAAGAATATGAGCTGAAAGTTACTGTGAACAAGGGCGGGACTGCAGCCCCGGCCGGTAAGTGCCCCTCGGTCCATCCGAGGATGGAGCGATGACCACCTCGGGGTGTGTTTGCTGGAGTCCTGTGCCGGGCAGCAGTCCCTGGGTGGCTTCCTGGTGTCACAAGCACGGTGTCAGTGGAAACTCACACACACTTGTGCGCTGAGGGCACCGTAGGAAGGGCCACTCGGGAGGGAGGTTAGAGTGTGTCTCCTAGTGAAAGCTGTGTCACTTTACTCTGTTCACATAGTAAATGGTCCAGTAATGACTAAAGGGCGACTTTAGAAGTAGCTCTTTTTCTGGTTTTAAAAAAATCAGCAAGCTCTGATTTAGAGAAAGTGACTGAGCTTGCCAAGGAAAGCATGATTCCACTGTATTATCATTGTCCAGGAATAAAACAAGCAAACACTGAACGCTTGAAAGTTGTCATTTCCTCTTTATAACCAAGTCTTTTTTTCAAAAAAACAAACAAACCAAACCTACTTTACTTTTAGAAGTCAAGCAGCCTTCTGGGGATTGTCGGATGTGCTGACTGGTCCACGTCTCCGCTGCTGGCCGTCCACATCTGCCCTATGGCATGCCCCTCAGCTGCCCAGGAAGGCTGGGGCCAAGGCAGCAACCCCACTGACATCCCCAGATCCCACCTGGCTTTCAGCATCGCATGAAGCTCCCTCCCTGGGGAGAGGCTGTCCAGGGTCGGGGAGCCCTGCTCCCCCCATGTAAGGACGATGCTGAGCATCCCTCAGTCCAGCAGGGAAAGGGGCTGCAGAACTGGGCCAGTGGCCCCCCTCCCGCGTGAGAACCCCTGGCCGCCTCTGGACGAGAGGAGGAAGAGGAGTGGCCAGCTCTGGCCTCGAGATTACAGAGGCACTCAGGGAACTGTCCAGGCCTAACTCAACTGAAACCCACGAAGGACATCCAATTGTGACCACATTTTCAAGGAAGGGCTAGCCCTGTGATTACAGTAAATATCTAACATAAAACACACGAGCTGCAATCTTTGTTTCTTGCAAATCCTTTGACATCTTCTATTAATTTCCAGTAGCTTAATTTACATGAAAATGCAATTTGTAAAAATTAACATGCAACTTAAACTGGCATCCACTCAAATAAGGCATCTCTACAGTAGAAACCATTAGGTGACTACCCAGTGAAATAAAACCAGGATCTGTGAGCACAACTGACAAGCCACATGCAGCCTTTACGGCTCATTCTGGGAAGCAATTTCTAGGGCAAGTTCTAAGGCTGATAACAGATAGATCTCAGCTATGACCTCAGCCTCACAGAGACGGATTGTTAAAACTCTTAATCTAAACAAGTCTTTAAACAGGGAGGCTGAAATGCACAGGTAATAAAGATGTACAAGGAAAAGAACAAAGGGGGATTAACAAGCAAGAGGCAGCAGTATAAAATCAACTCAGTTTCTAAAAATCTGCTTTTTATCTTAAGTGTCTAAAAACTGAAAATGGAGTGGACACGTGGGCCTGTGTACTTCAACCAAAACCTGTCAGCCCTCTGGAGGGGCAGGACTCACTTCTAAACATTTAAGGAAGAGAGCAAAGTACTGTGTTTGACAAATGACAGCCTCCTGTAAGTTGGAAGGAACTTAAAAAAAAAAAACCACCTCACAAGAACCTCACAGTCAGGAGGACCATCCAAGCAGGAAGCAAACGGCACAGCCAGCTGTCCTGGGAAGCGGGGTGTGCAGCCGGCTCCCCTTCCGGCCAGCACCCGCCCTCCCCAGTCGAGTGGAAACTGGCCCTGTGCGGGGGCCGCAGGGCTGGCACCAGGTGGGAGCTCCAGACACTTGTGGCATGAGCCGGGGGAGCAAAGTGAATAAGGAGGAAAAAGAAAGCATGGACTGAAGGTTCTGGAACATTGCCCTGACCCAGGTCTGCTCAAGGGTGCAGCCTGCAGCCAGCCCTGAGGCCCCCTGCCTGGCTGGAGCAGCCTCGGGAGGGTTCTCCAGGAGCGGCCTCTCAACCTGCCGCACAGCTGGGGTCTGCCCGGCAGAGGTGAGGGGCACCGCCCCCCGTGGCCTGAGGCTCGGAGGTCCTGAGATGCCTCGGAGACTCTGCCCCGATGGTCAAGATGGAAGGGAGGCTGGACACCGCCCTGCGGACGGGCGCGCCGCGCACTGACCTCGGCCGGGATGCTGGGGACGGTGGGCGCGATCCCGTTCTCCGTGCTCACGTTCCCGGAGCTGTTGTTGGGCGAGCTGGGCGCGGAGCCTGGGGCACTGCTGCACGCCGAGTCTAGGAGGGAGAGGCACTTGTGAGCCTGACCCAGGTCCCAGCGAGGACCCCGAGGTGTGGCCTCCACCAGGTTAAGTCACATTCACACGTGCCTCCCTGAACGGGGGCAGCTGGGAAGGCCACCTGGGCTGGCACGTGTCACAGGTCACCCCCCAACACCCACCACGGGCATCCCCCTGCCTGGGCACCCTCCCTGCTGTCAGCCTGCCCCCGGCTGCACAGAGCCTCCCCTCTGGCCCTGCTTTAAACAGGCCCGCCCAGCACCGTCGGCAGGTAAACCCTTCAGAGTGTGGGAAACCAGGACAACTTTTGGGGGCAATAAAAATTATATGTGATCTCTCCAACTTTTCACCCATCTTCAGCTCAACAGTGTTTGGACTGCTTTTTCACTCTACTTCAAGGAATCTTGCCTAAGAAAGTAAATATGAATGCATAATCACCATGGTATCATTTGCATCAACACGGTGGAATATCATTAAAGGCGCAAGAGTGTTGTGACTAATGTTGAGTGGGAAAGGAATCGAGTGTACACAGGGTACATGCCAGACCCGCACAGAAAGGACTGGAAGGAAATACACTCAGAGGTTAACGGCATTTCTCTGGACAGGGTCAGAGGGGCGGCTGCTTCTCCTGTCTGCTCGCCCTGCCAGGCACAGCTCTGATGAGGGCCTAGGCACACGCCCCTGACCCGTCTCATGAGCATCTGAGGGCCGCCACTGGCTGCGCCCTCACCTCCGTCCCTCCTGGCCTCCCTGTACAGGCCAGAGGAGCCACGTCTGGGATGCCGCGGCCCTCTCCTCCCCAGGACCCCAGGAGAGGGGACCCCACCCTCCTGTCCAGAGGACCTTATTTTTCCGTCTTCTTGAAAGCCAGCTCTGTTCAGAGCATTCTGCAACCCCCCAGCCCCCTGGGGCTGTGCTGGACCGGAAACCCACCCCCATCTCCGTGCGGCCTGTGCCCATCTGTCAAGCTCCCCCTGGCCCAGGGGGCCCCCACCGCCTGCCTTTCCTGCTTCCCGCACGGTGCCCTCTCTGGGCAATGCTGCCCAGCACCCAGCAGGTGCCGCAGGCCTTGTGTTCCCAGCCCTAGTGTGGTGCCCTGGTCTCGGGAGTCAGAGAGGAAGCTGCTGGGAGGTGAGGATGCAGTTCAGCATTGCAGTGCCCAGCCTGGTCCTGACCTCACAGGCTGAGGGCATGAAGGCCAGAGCCAGCCCCAGGACAGAAGTGGCCAGGTCTTCCCAGTGGGGCCGCTGCACCCCCGAAGAGACTAGGCTCGGTGCGGGGGGACACGCGCCCTGCCTCTCGCGAGGCCCGAGTCTGCACGGAACCCGCGGTGAGGGCGGCCTGGTCTCTCTATCAGAACCACAGGGCCCCAGGCCCTCGGCCTCAGACCCGACTTCTGGCAGGCTCCACCCCGGCCGCAGGGCAGGGCTGAGGGCGCTCGGCTCACCCCAGACCCCGCGCTCAGAGCTGAGGCCCCTCCCACGGCGCCCAGGAGCCCCTCCTTCCTGGGGGGCGGCCCCGAGAGCCGCGGGTCTCCACCAAACCCTGTCCTTGGTGCTCACGGGCCCTCCCCGCCTCTTTCCAGGCCACCTGGGCAACCCCTCTGTGCTGTGATTCCAGGAACGGGGGCTGTGCGCCCTCTGCACGAGGGGTGCGCCCTCCGGAGGCGGGGTGCCCCTTGAGAGTGGCGCGTGCCCTCCTGACCGCACAGGCCCAGGAAGTGGGCTGTGTCCTCGGGACCACCAGGAGGGGCCTCGGCCGGTGGGTGTGCTTCCGCGCGTCGGCCACTAGGTGGGGGCCGAGAGCAGCGCGCGGACCCGGGCGCGGAGACTCCAAGCTCCCGCCTCCTTCCCAGGAAGACTGCCGTTTAATGGGCAGGGGCAGGTAAGAGACCTGGGCTCACCACCGACAGGGCGGGAGCTGTTAAACACCCCAGCTCCAGAGAACCCTCCACTTAGAATCCCTGACCGTCTTCTGGGATGTCCGGGGGCCTGACTGCTCTCAGCTGCCCTGCGGGTCCAGGCTGGGGGCTGGACACGCTGCCCAGGAACAGGGCTCTGAGCGCCTCTGGGGACCACCTGGGGCCCTCGGACTCAGTCCTGGGGGCTGGCACCGCCCTTGGGACTAGGAGGGTGGGTGTGGATGCGGAGATGCAGGTTTCCCTACTAAAGGGAGAGTGTGCAGGCTGGCCTCTCTGAGATCGGCAGGCAGACGGTGGGGTTTACACTCAAAGTACCTGTGACATCCAAGGGGCGCTTTTTCAGAGCCGTGACCACTGGCCCATCTTTCCTGCGTAGCAGGGGGCTGCTCCGTCTCTCAGCCACTTTCTGCTTTAGCCTGGAGCGTAATTTCAGGTTGGGTTCAGAAGCTGCAGGAAAAGGAGATGTCATTACCGGCAGGCAGACACAACTGGGGTCAAGGTGACTGGGGGCGGTTTTCCACGACTTCTACATTACACATGTCCTCGCTCACCTGCAAATCAAAGATTCCCCCACGTGTGACAGCCCAGGCCGGCTGCCCACTCGGATCCCGGCAACTGAGAGGTGCTAAGACCAACCCACCTGATGAGAGGGTTAGCCACCTGCCTGCAGGTGAGGCCCGTTCCCCTCCGTGTCGCCTGATCCCCCAGCACAGGTGTTCGGGTTGCTCTTGGTAACAGCCCTGCTTGTGCGAATGGAGCCCTTTGCAAACCTGCAGCTTCTGCAACCGGAGCGCAGACCGCACCCTGGACCAGTCCAGCCTCACGTCAGCGTGGCTGCCTTGGGAAGGGGGCAGCCTTACTCAGCGGGGCCCTCCCTGTGGCCTCTGGACACCTGAGTCAGCCCCACGGGCTGGCACTTGGGAGCCCGTAGCAGCGGTGAGCTCACCACCAGACTCCTGCCTTTGGAGGCTTTATGAGTTCATTCAAGCTTCTGCTACTTGTGGATCTGCAAACTGGCGAGTTTCTTTTACCTCTTGTTTTTGTTTGTAATCAGCAGCTGATTTTAATCCTTATGGAAAAGGAAGTTTACCGTTCTCTAGAGCAACAAGCAACAGGATCAGACTTCCCCTCAGAGTTGGAAGTAAGCTGGCTGGGGTTATAAGAATGAGGCCGCGCGTGCGTCTCACGGCCACTGCGACTTCATCCTCTGGGGAGCCTGGGGGCAGGGCCGGGGGTGCCGGCAGTGGGGTGACCCTGGGGGGTGCTGGGAGGTAAAGGCAGGTCCTGGGAGGAGGGAGGAGCAGCCCGCCTGAAGGGTTCTTCCCAGAGAAATGAGGTGTGAGGTGCGAGCAAGGTGGCAGCCTCGCCAGATGCGCAGCCTGCTCCGGAGACCCCGATCCCAGGGCAGACGCCCTCTGCTTTGCAGGGTCTGTCTGGATGGCCAGGTTCCCTGGCAGGATGTTCGGTCCAAAGAGGAAAAGGACCCAGTAACGGAGCAGGCATCTTTGCCGGCGAGAGGACCCACTTCTGTGTTTTTTAATATTAATACTGTTTTTACATTTTTGAGAAGTGGAGCTTCACGTTTCACTTATTTTTATTTCTACGCTGAGCTTCTTACTTTACCGTTATTTGAAAAGAAAAAAAAAAGCCCAGCTCCCCCGTGAGATTAACAGGCACAACCCTTCTCCCCGCAAGATGCCAGCTGAGCCTACACGAGGTTGCTACAGCCACGTGTCCGTCCTGGGGAGGAGTCTGCCTGAGACCCAGGAAGGACAGCGCAGCCTCCGCCCCAGCGTGGGGGGCCCTGTTGGCAGCCTGGTCCTGACGGGGGTGTCCCAGGAGGTCTCAGAGCTTCGGGGCCCAAGGGTCAGCCTTGTGAGCAGGGTCAGGCTCCGGTCATTTGCAGGGTAAGACAAGGGCCTGAAAGCCCCGAAGGACGGTGACTCTGGACCTAGCCACACTATCCATCACTCGGGAGCCAGGATAAAGGCACCTGCCAGCAAGCAAGGGCTCCAGAGAGTCACGTTCCACACATAGCTTCTCAGAAAGCTCGGAGGAGCTGCACAACCAAGGTAGAGGAGGAGACGAGACCCAGGAGCAGGTGGAGTCCAGGGAAGAGGCCCAGGAGGCCATGAAGGGCAGTCAGGGCCTGGAGCAGAGCCTCTGGACTGCCTGCCCTGGAGGACAGCCTCCTCCGTGTGCCAAATTGTGCGGCTGAATTAAAAACAGGGACAGGGAGATACCCAGGGCTGAACTGATATTTTATAATAACTACAAATGGAATACAACTTTAAAAAATTGTCCACTTGAAAGCTGTATAATATTGTACATCAACTATACCTCAATTTTAAAACACAGGCAGACAGAAAACTAAGCAAATGAAACATACCATCAACTTCAGGATAAAGGGAAGTCACACACGAACTGGGATGCAGTCAAGGTCACGGGCGGTTTACGTGCCCTTTCTGTGCATTGCTGTCATGACACAGGGCCGGGTGGGCCGGGGCCAGCTGTTCCTGGAGGGAGCCTTGTGGGGCTCTGTGACTTATGGACAGTTACTTACTTTGATAACAATGAAAAGAGAACTCTAGAAAGACAAGGGCTTCCCTGGTGGCTGAGCTGGTAAAGAATCCACCTGCAACGCGGGAGACCTGGGTTTGATCCCTGGGTTGGGAAGATCCCCTAGAGAAGGGAAAGGCTACCCACTCCAGTGTTCTGGCCTGGAAAATTCCATGGACTGTATAGTCCCTGGGGTCGCAAAGAGTCAGACACAACTGAGCGACTTTTCTTTTTTCCTAGAAAGACAGAGGACAGGCTAGAATACAATTCTTTGTAGCATACGTGACAGACGCAGAAGGGATATTAACATATAAAGCAACGAGAAAAAAAAGCCGGCTGAGAGAAAAGCATATGGGGGAGCTGCCACTGAGCCGACATTAGGGACCGTCCCTGAGTGCCTGGCGTGGTGGCAGATGCTGGGCACAGGGGGGCACACAAGGAAGACACTGCCTGGCCAGCACGCACGCCACGAGGCTCAGAGGCATGGGCCACACTGGGCCCTGGGAACGAGGCCCAGCGGTTCTACAATGCGGCGCCCAGCTTACTCCCGAGCAGGGACGATGGGACGTAACAGACATGCATGTCCCTGATGGGGGCGGAACTGCTCTTTGAAAAGGCAGAGAGGTCACGGATTCGGCACCCATCAGGCTGGCTGGGGTGACCCGTGGAGGCATCGTGTGAGTGAAGAGGGACGAGGGCCTCTCACGAGCGGAGGGTGTGGCACAGCAAGCTGGGCTTTGTAGGCTCTGCACACGCTTTCTAACTCAGGAGTCGATCCTGCAGAGTGACTATAGGCCCCCATATTTGAGGGCAGAACTAAAAGCTAGAAAACAGTTACCACTGCTACAATAATTGTAAATTGAGATAATATAGGAAAGGTGTTGACGTCATGCGTTGAAATGGAGTGGTACCCCAGATACAATAGTAGCTGAGAAGTGGAGCTACAGCGGATGTGCAAAGCAGATGTTTCCTCGACAAAGAGACAGTCCACGCGCATCACCTGCACACAGACACACACACCCCACACGCCGGCATAGATCCCGTCTGCGCTGTAGGCACCAAACCAGACAGTGGGGCTGTTTCCGGAGGTCACACGCAGGATGCATGCATCTGACTTATGTTTTAACTTGTCGGAATTCAGACTTAAGTTGAAGAAAGTAGGGAAAACCGCTAGACCATTCAGGTATGACCTAAATCAAATCCCTTACGATTATACAGTGGAAGTGACAAATAGATTCAAGGGATTAGATCTGATAGACAGAGTCCCTGAAGAACTATGGATGGCGGTTTGTGACATTGTACAGGAGACAGGGATCAAGACCATCCCCAAGAAAAAGAAAGGCAAAAAGGCAAAATGGTGGTCAGAGGAGGCCTTACCAAATAGCTGAGAAAAGAAAAGAAGCAAAAGGCAAAGGAGAAAAGGAAAGATATACCCATGAAATGCAGAGTTCCAAAGAATAGCAAGGAGAGATAAGAAAGCCTTCCTCAGTGATCAATGCAAAGAAACAGAGGAAAACAATAGAATGGGAAAGACTAGAGATCTCTTCAAGAAAATCAGAGATACCAAGGGAACATTTTATGCAAAATGGACACAGTAAAGAACAGAAATGGTATGGCCCTAATAGAAGCAGAAGATATTAACAAGAGGTGGCAAGAATACACAGAAGAACTGTACAAAAAAGATCTTCACGACCCAGATAATCACGATGGTGAGATCACTCACCTAGAGCCAGACATCCTGGAATAAGAAGTCAAGTGGGCCTTAGAAAGCATTACTACGAACAAAGCTAGTGGAGGTGATGGAATTCCAGCTGAGCTATTTCAAATCCTGAAAGATGATGCTGTGAAAGTGCTGCACTCAATATGCCAGCAAATTGGGAAAACTCAGCAGTGGCCACAGGACTGGAAAAGGTCAGTTTTCATTCCAATCCCAAAGAAAGGCAATGCCAAAGAATGCTCAAACTACCACACAATTGCACTCATCTCACATGCTAGTAAAGTAATGCTCAAAATTCTCCAAGCCAGGCTTCAGCAATACATGAACCATGAACTTACAGATGTTCAGGTTGTATTTAGAAAAGGCAGAGGAAGCAGAGATCAAACTGCCAACATCCACTGGAGCATTGAAAAAGCGAGAGTTCCAGAAAAACATCTACTTCTGCTTTATTGACTATGCCAAAGCCTTTGACTGTGTGGATCACAACCAACTGTGGAAAATTCTGAAAGAGATGGGAGTACCAGACCACCTGACCTGCCTCCTGAAAAACCTATACGCAGGTTAGGAAGCAAGTTAGAACTGGACATGGAACAACAGACTAGTTCCAAATTGGGAAAAGGAGTACATTAAGGCTGTGTATTGTCACCCTGCTTATTTAACTTACATGCAGAGTACATCAATGAGAAATGCTGGGCTGGATGAAATACAAGCTGGAATCAACACTGCCAGGAGAAATATCAATAACCTCAGATATGCAGATGACACCACCCTTATGGCAGAAAGTGAAAAACTAAAGAGCCTCTTGATGAAAGTGAAAGAGGAGAGTGAAAAAGTTGGCTTAAAGCACAACATTCAGAAAACTAAGATCATGGCATCTGGCCCAATCACTTCATGGCAAATAGATGGGGAAACAATGGAAACAGTGAGAGACTTTATTTTTTGGGGCTCCAAAATCACTGCAGATGGTGACTGCAGTCATGGAATTAAAAGACGCTTACTCCTTGGAAGGAAACTTATGACCAACCCAGACAGCATATTCAAAAGCAGAGGCATTACTTTGCCACCAAAGGTCCATGTAGTCAAAGCTATGGTTTTTCCAGTGCTCATGTATGGATGTGAGAGTTGGACTGTAAAGAAAGCTGAGTGCCAAAGAATTGATGCTTTTGAACTGTGGTGTTGGAGAAGATTCTTGAGAGTCCCTTGGACTGCAAGGAGATCCAACCAGTCCATCCAAAAAGAAATCAACCCTGAATAGTCATTGGAAGGTCTGATGCTGAAGCTGAAGCTCCAATACTTTGGCCGCTTGATGCAAAGAGCTGACTCCTTGGAAAAAGACCCTGATGCTGGGGAAGATTGAAGGCAGAAAGAGAAGGGGGTGACAGAGGATGAGATGGTTGGATAGCATCTCTGACTTGATGGACATGAGTTTGAGCAAGCTCCGGGATTTGGTGATGGACAGGGAAGCCTGGTGTGCTGCAGTCCATGGGGCTGCAAAGAGTCGGACATAACTGAGCGACTGAACTGAACCGACGCATTCCTTTTGTGATTTTTAATTAAAAAAAAAAAAAAAGCACTCTACGTGGTGTTTAAGACTGGTGTTTACACCAATCGTTTTGATAGCATATTTCAGGCTGCTGCCAAACTCAGGTATGAACAGGGCGCATCTGGACAAGATAAGTCCAGGTCTCACTGGGCACTTCTCATGCGAAGAGGAGTCCAGGTTTGATGGACAGCGAGGTCCTTTTCCACATAGACACTGCCTAGTATCAATACTTAACCACACGTGTCATCTCTGGAAGTTTCTTTGGTAAAGCACAACAAAGCGTTTATGAAAACCCTATGAACATATTCACGCCCACTTTGCAACAAGCACAAAGTTGAGGGAAGACGTAGCACCAAAAGCCCCCTGAGGGCTGGGAGCTTAGGTTGGCTTGGGTCAACCCCCTTCACCCCACCCGGAAAGCTAAGAAAGTGCCTTGTCCCGCACCAGGACCGCAGGGCCTCTACCCCTGACCCCCCAAGCCCCGCCCAGACTCACATGAAGCACACCCAGGCATAGCGGTGTGCAGTGTGGGCCATGCCCACAGCTGCCCAGGCCAGCAGGCTGCCCCCGGTCCACAAACCACATCAGAACCAGACAGACCACGAGGCGACCCGCCCTTCCCAAACTGCAGAGAGACATGCCACGTGCGTCCCTGGTAACTTCGAGCCACGCTACTCATGGCTAGGATGAGTAGGAAGGGGATGACTGCAGGGCGAGCTGCGTACACTCACCGACGTGTCACGGGGTCTCAGTGATCAGATACCCCGGCTCTCCACCGGACACTGCCCACTGTCTCAGCCCAGGCAGGCCCTCCCTGGCGGTGGGGGCCCCACCGGGCTGGGGGCTGCGGAGGGGAACCCTGAGGCCCAGAGGCAGCCAATGGGCCAGGGCTTCTGTGCAAACCCGATGGGGGGCCTCAGTCCTCTCTGTTCGTTTGGGGTAAAAAGCCAGCCCTGCCCTCCACGGGCCAGGCCCCCTCCCCCAGGGCACCACAGGTCCACCCTGGGCTTGGACTCTACAGCTCCCCTCCTCCTGCAGGACTGGAGCATGTGGAGAGTGGTGGCCTGTCCCCCGCCTGCCACACAGCTCACGGCTGGGCACCTGGGGAGTGCCCGACCAGCGTGCTCTGTAACCACTGTGGAGATGCGCAGGCAGCCAGCCGCTGCTCGAGCTCAGGGCCCTGCCTGGGAGTGAGCACACGTCCTCCTGACTAAGTGCCAGGAACCCCGGGGTCCCCAGCTTTCTGCCATGTGACCTAGCAAGGCCTGAGCATGAGTGCCCGCCCCGGGGGCCACAGCCCTGAGTCCGTCACAGACACACAGCTCCCGCAGACACAGACTCTGTCCCCAGGGCCCAGCGAGGACCCCCGGGAGCAGCCGTCGCTGACACAGTGTCCTGAGGCTCACTTGCCCCAAACTGCGCGTAAAGATGGAGGGAAGGCGGATCACCGTGGGATTAGCTGAGCAAGTGTGTCGGCTGCTCAGTCGGGTCCTACTCTTCACGGCCCCAGGGACTACAGTCTGCCAAGCTGCTCCATCCATGGGATTCTCCAGGCAAGAATACTGGAGTGGGTTGCCATGTCCTCCTCCAGGGGATCTTCCCGACCCAGGGATAGAACCCAGGTATCCTACACTGCAGGCGGACTCTTTGCTGCCTGAGCCACCAGGGAGCTAAATGCATAGATAGATGTAAATTATTCAGAATTAGCAGCGGCAAGGGTTTGAAAATAGGTTCTTCGAGAAAGACGCAGGACGCTGTGCTGCACTCTGTCCCCTAAGGGGTTTAAACTCTCCTCCAGAGCCTTGGCCTTATTACTATTGCTAATGTGCCAGGGCTGCTGTTTTAGAAGACAGACAGTGCAAGCGCGTCTCTACTGAGCTCCTCCGCAGCCCACGCAGCGCGGGGTGGGGCCTCTTTTCTGTCCTGGGGACACGGGGCTGGGGGCGGCGCTGCCGATTATCACGCAGCTCAGGGCCACACGGAAGGTGGCTCTAACTCGGTGGCCAGGAGCTCTGTCCTTCACGTCCTCCCCTGCCCCAGGGTGGGCACAAGCACTGTGCACTCAGCGTACCCACTTTGCAGATGAGAAACTGAGGTCAGGAGAGCCTAAGGAATCTGTCATGGAGCCCAGGGCTGCAAAGGAGGGAGACGCCCACTGAGCTGCAGAACCACCAGCCACATGCTCAGAGCCAGCTCCCCACCTCCCTGGGTTCCACTTCCACCAGGCCCAGGCCTCATGGGGCAGGCGCCCGGGGTCTCTCCTTGCACAGGGCCCTGTTTGACTGGCGGCGGCGTGGCTGATCACAGCGCCAGCTCCAGGACGGGACATGGAGGACAGGCCTGGGGGCAGCTGGCCCGGATCAGGACAGACGCTTCTTTCTGAGGAGCCTGCAGGCTCTCGAGGTGAGAGCCACGGCCCTTCTCGGCACACGACGGGGGACAACCACGCGCTCAAACTGGAGGGCAGAAGCCACACTCACACATTCACCAATAAAGTGCCGCCAGCCTACGCAGAACCCCAGCCACGCGTGTAGATGTCTCTCTGACCGGGCAAGGCTCTGTGGACCCCGCTGCCCGCTGGGGTCCAACTCTGGGACGGGGCCCCTCCTTCTTGCACCCAGGATGCGGGTCAAGTCCCCTGGCGCTGAGCGGAAGCGCCCCCTTTGTGTCCGGCTCCTGTTTGGGGCTGGTGACCCCACGTCCTCTCTGGGGTGCACCGCCTCCAGGGGGCCCGCCTGTGTCCTTAGGATGGGGAGGCAGGGGCCCCCAGCCCTGCTCCCAGTACCCCACCACTCCGGCGGGGAAGCTGTTCCAAATGCCAGCCTACGCAGAACCCCAGCCACGCGTGTAGATGTCTCTCTGACCGGGCAAGGCTCTGTGGACCCCGCTGCCCGCTGGGGTCCAACTCTGGGACGGGGCCCCTCCTTCTTGCACCCAGGATGCGGGTCAAGTCCCCTGGCGCTGAGCGGAAGCGCCCCCTTTGTGTCCGGCTCCTGTTTGGGGCTGGTGACCCCACGTCCTCTCTGGGGTGCACCGCCTCCAGGGGGCCCGCCTGTGTCCTTAGGATGGGGAGGCAGGGGCCCCCAGCCCTGCTCCCAGTACCCCACCACTCCGGCGGGGAAGCTGTTCCAAAACTTCTCTGTCCGGAACTGACCAAAATCCTTTGAATGAAGACAAATTCATATTCGTGAAAAAGCAGCTGCCGCACACCCCCGCTCCATGAAGCCCGGCCATGAAGCCCGGCATTTCCCTCGAGGGCCAGGCTACACCTGCCGCCTCCAAGAGCAGAGCCCCGCCCTCCACAACCAGGAGGGCGGCCAGGCTTCCCGGGGGCACAGCTTTGGGGAGAGGCTCGCTTTGCAGGCTCCTGCCCTCCCGAGCGCCCCAGTGCAAGACCCGGGGCTGCTTTGATGCTTCTTAAAAGCCACTGCCCGCTTACAGAGTCACCGCTGGACAGGGTCCAGGGGTCCCGGGCACCTTGCTTGTGTCTAAACATCCTTCTTCTGGCTTGTGACAGAGCGGCTGACGTCGCCCTGAGGACCCCCTGGTGGGCCCCCCATCCCCTCCCCCTACAGCGGCCCTGGAAGTCGTCTTTGGCGTCGTACATGCCCAGGACCGGGTGGTTGTAGGAGGCCGACGCCCCACTCTGGGGCGGGGAGCTCTGGTCCAGCGAGCTGTGCTGCGTCTTCCTGGAGAGAAAGGTGGGGACAGAGGTTGAGTGTCCCTCAGGGGCCTGGAGCCCAGGCCGTGCAGGAAGAGCACCCCTGGGCGCCTGCATGGACGGTTCTCCCTTTGATGCGTGGGCCTGGCTCGGAGGCCAGCCCGCTGGGCAGCCTGGCTTCCTCCTGGGGCAGGACTGAAACGATGATACAAGGCCACCTGTGAGCCTGCGGACCTGGCCGCGTGTAGCCTTCCCCGGGCCCGAGGGGCTGAGGACGGCCGGCCCGAGGGGCTGAGGACGGCCAGCCTGCGGGGCTGCACGCGTGGTCCAATCCCTGGGCTCTGCCTGGTCCCTTCGCTCTTGGGGTCTCCTGGCCTGGCAGGCCTCAGGCTGAGGGGGGTGTTGCCCCCGGCCACTGAGGGGCCTGGTCCCAGGACGCAGGAGGGAGACAGCGGGCTCCAGGTGCAAGGAACGCAGCTGTTGTTGGAGGCGGCCGAGGCCTGGCCGGGGCCTGCAGGGACAGTGCTGGCGGCCTCTGGGTCCTGGAGGGCAGAGGCCACGTGGGGACTGTCCCCCTCCCGGGGACGGTCACCCCGGCCATCTCCCCTCCCCTGGGGAGGCAGGGATCGGCGGCACCCTGGGCCCCAGGAGCTGATCCCGGGAAATTTGCTTCCTCTGTGAGTTGGCGGACACAGCCTCAAACGGAATGACAGGCAGGGCGCTGCCAGAGGCGGCTCGAGGTGGGCTCAGGCCTCAGGAGGGGGTGTTGGCCGCGCTGGTGATGACCGTCCGCAAACGTGCGGCGTCTCGCTGGCAACACTGAAGGTGTAATGAATTCCAAGAGTCTGTACTCGGTGTAATCTGCTTAATGACTTGAAACAAATTAGCCAACTTACTTATTTGGAATTTGTTAGACTATTTATTTGCATACACAGCACTCCACGTCCCCATGCACCTGGTGTTGTTTGAATTGAGAATGTGAGCACTTTAAACGCTTACAGGTGGATGTTTAAATATTTGAGAGAGCAAATGGGTGTAAAGAACACGGTGATCACGGAGCCGGATCCACGAATGCCTGCAGGCAGGCCACAGCGGGTGCTCAGATCCCTGGGACAGGCCTGCTGCCCGCCTGCAGCCCCACCACCCCCAGGACACGTCGGGGGCCAGGGCCGCGGGCTCAGGGCTGGACCAGCCATGCTCATGCCATCCGCACCCTCGCTGCGTCGGACTGCCAGGCCTCACTTGGGGGTCCAGTCTGGCACAACCCCACGGAAGGTCTGAGGGCGTCTCTACCTGACTTCTCCAGGCCACAGCCTCCAGGGAGCATGGCCTCGGCAGCCCCAAACCGTGCCATCACTGCGAGGTCTAAGCTGGGAGAGAGTTCACTTTCTCCTTCATGAGAAACATGGAAAGGCCTGTGTGTGTGTTATGTAATCTCAAACCATGGATAATTACGATTAATGAAACCTCATAGGTAATAATAACTACTGTCATTAGATTCCGATGGTAGACTTTGCAATTAAGCCAGAAGTACATTCAGTCTAAGACCTAGCAGACTTTCTCCTCTGTCTTGATCTCTTGAGATGCCGTGAGTATTGAAACCCTCCCTCCCGTCCAGCCCTGACGTGGAGGAGCACAGGCAGGGTTGGTCCCCGAGCTGCTGCTCCGCGCTGTCCGAGAGGGCACTCGGGCCCAGGGCAGCGGGGCTGACCCAGCGGAGCCAGACCCCCGCTGGTGGCCGCGAGGATGGAACCCGACTTCTCAGCAGCCAGGCTTCCCCAGGCCTCCAGACACCATGCAAAACGGAGGAAAACCAGCTCATCGCTAGAGGCCGAGGCCTCCCAGGGAGCAGTGGCCACCGGCCCTCCCGCGGGACCCGGCCCTCGCCACAGAGCCCAGGGCGCACACGCGCCGCAGTGGGCGACGGCCGGGGGCGTGAGCGAGGGCGAGGCCTGTCCTCGTCTGCAGGGGCATGTGAACTCTCACCCACCCTCACACGCAACCCCTGCCCAGGCACACACTCACACTCACACAGACACACACACACACAGACACACCTCACACACTATACACACAGATACACCTCCTACACATATCACACACACACAGACACACACACACAGACACACACACACAGACCACACACACACAGACACACCACACACACTATACACACAGATACACCTCCTACACATATCACACACACACAGATACACACACACACACACACCTACACACACAGACCACACACACACAGATACACCACACACACTATACACACAGATACACCTCCTACACATATCACACACACACAGACACACACAGACAGACACACACACACACACACACACACACACACATACACACACACAGACACACACACGCACG
>SJXO01003272.1:143425-166139 GCA_006408615.1 Connochaetes taurinus | reverse complement strand
CAGATACACCTCCTACACATACCAGCCAGACACACACACACACACACACACACACACACACACACAACACCCACCCACACCACACAGACCACACACACACACAAATACACACACCACACAGAGATACAGACACACACACAGACAGACACACACACACTAGAGACACACACACAGACCACACACACACCACACAGACACACACACCATACACACAGATACACCTCACACACATACCACACATACAGACCACACACACACACACACACACACACACACACACATACCAGACACACACACACACCACACAAGCACACATAGCACAGACAGACACACACACTACACACACAGATACACCTCATACACATACCACACACAGACACACACACCACACAGACACACACACAAATAGACACACCACACACACACACACACACACACACAGATACACCTCATACACAGACCGCACACACCCCTTGCACCCCGGGGGCAGAACGTGAGGAGCTGCTCTTCTAACTCAGCTCCAACCAGAATCACTGTCCCGGTGTCCGACCTGCCCTTCCAGCTGGGAGGGAGCGCCTGGAGTAGCTCTGCTGTGATCCTGGCTGACGGAAGGGGCACCATGTCTTAAAGACCGTCGGTCCTCAGTGAAAAAGATGGAAGACAAACATGCCTGCTTTTTCTTTCTAAACATTGCTCTGACCATGATGCGGAACAAAGCCAAACACAAACTCAGCCATTTACCAAGTAATTTAGTAAATTTAGCCATTTAACTAAAATCTACCAGCAACTGGCCTTTCCCATGACCTCAGGTTTATGCAGGTGAATAACATTTGTAATCGCTCACACCAGCGCTGTCCAACAGGAGCAATACAGGCTGCGTGTGCAATTTAAAATTCTCTCTTGGCCACGTGAGCAGGAACAAAAAGAAAGCAGTGAAATTACGTTCGGTGTTCTTAATCCAATACACCCCGAATCCTATCATCGCAACTAAAAAGTACTAAGGAGACAGTTCTCATTGTTTCACATCCGGCGTGTCTGATGTCCACAGCTTGTCTCCATCTGAACAGTCCACTGATGCCCCGGAGCCCACGTGGCTGGCGGCTACCATGGCAGGCAGCACGGCCTCCTCCGGTATGCCTAAAGCTGGGGGTTATGACCCAGACACGCCGCAGAACCATGCCAGTGCAGCACGGAGAACAGTCCCCTCCACAGGAAGGCCCTCTGCCCCTCCCCGGCCACTGCCATTTGGCTTCCTGTCCCTGCAGACTGGCTGTGCCGACTCTAGGACCACATGCAAATGGCATCTGAAGGCACAGACTCTGCGTCTTCTCCGAAGCCTGACGTTTCTAGGCATGGGCAGGCTGCCCCGGGCCTTGCTGAGCAGATGCGAAAGCAGGTGCCCATGTTGCCATCACCTGCTGGCGGACACTCAGCTACTTCCATGCTTTGGAGATGATGAGCAGAACTGCTGTGACCATCAGAAGTCACTGCCCGGATGGAAGACCTCACCTGCTCTTAGGGACACACCCAGGAGAATGGGTCATGGGTCATGGAGTGGGCATATAGGCAAGAATACTGGAGTGGGTTGCCATTTCCTCCTCCATGGGAATCTTCCTGACCCAGGGATAGAACCTTCATCTCTGGCATCTCCTGGCAGGTGGATTCTTTACCATTGAGCCACCTGGAAAGCTGGCACTGGGTTTGTTCAATGTCAGCCGTTCCTGTGTGTGAGGGGTCGTCTCGCTGTGTGCTGCATGTTCAGGGCGACTAATGATCTTCGTGAAATTACTGACCATTTGCATCTTATTTTGTGAGGTAATCAGTTCAGTCACTCAGTAGTGTCCAACTCTTTGCGACACCATGGATTGCCGCACTCCAGGCTTCCCTGTCCATCACCAACTCCTGGAGCTTGTTCAAACTCATTGTGAGGTATTGGCTCATGTCTTTTGCCTATATTTTTTCAGTAGGGTGCTTGTCTTTTTGTTATTGAGTTGTGAAGTGAAGTGTTACTTGCTCAGTCATGTCTGACTCCTTGTGCTCCCAAGGACTGTGGCCTGCCATGCTCCTCTGTCCATGGAATTTTCCAGGCAAGAATACTGGAATGGGTTGCCATTCCCTTCAGGGGATCTTCCCAACCCAGGGATCGAACCTGGGTCTCCTGCATTGCAGGCAGATTCTCTACCTCCTGAGCCGCCAGGGAAGCTCTTTGAGTTGTAGGACTTCCTTATGTATTTTGGATCAAGGGCTCGGCTGCTCACATTCATTGTGAGTATTTTGTTTCTGTCTGTGCCTTGCCTTTTTATTTTCTTAAGGGTGCCTTTCAAAGGAGGAAAGTATTAAGTTTTGATTAAGTTTACATTTTTGGTTTATAGTTGGTTTGGGTGTTCAAAGATCTCCTTGCTTGCCTCTTCACCAACGTCATGAAAACTCCCTCCTGCATTTTCTTCTGGAAGTTCTAACAATGCAGCTTCTATGCTCAGGTCCATGACACCTGAGCTGACCATCACGGGTGGAGTGAAGCTGGAGCCAAGGTGAGGTTTTTCTCTATAAAGATGGGTTTTCCCATCTTGCCATCATGCAGCAAGTGAACATGATCCACGATTTGGTTTGGTTTGTGTGACAAATCAAGGAGCCTACCAAGTCCAAGGCAAACAGGCCCATTCCCTCTGACTCCACGGAGGGGAGTCCTTCCCCCACTGCAGCGGGCACGGCCCCGTCCCCTGGGAAAGAGGGATCTCCCCACCAAGCACTGGACTGGGGCAAGCAAGCCTCCTCCGAATCTGGGCCACCCTGCCCACCAGGGAGCCATATCCAACCCTTTGGGACCCTGTCCCCAGGCCCAGCCTGCCTGCCCCCGCCTCCCACTTCCAGTTCCCAGGGGCTCCTTGCTGACCCCCCTCCCCAGCAGCCCCCAGCACTGGAGGTGATGCAAGCTCCCAGCCCGTGGACTCTGTCCTCCTCTTTACATGCAAGTACATCATCATGGCATCTATTCCTGGAGACTGGACACCCCACGTCTCCACTCACGGGGGTCCTGACACCCCAATCTTCCCTTTGCATCCCTGTGGCCACCATCCATGGACTCTGGCATGGTCAACCATGACCCTCCTCCCACCACAACCTCCTCTGGGCCCACTGCCTTCTTAGCACTGCTCCTGAAGACCCCTGCTGCTCTCAGAACAGGGCCTCTGCTGAAAAGCTTCCTAGCCTGCAGATCACATCAGCTCTCCCAAGGGAGGATCCAGGAGCACTGCCCACCTTTACCCAACAGGCTACTCCCGGGGGTCCTGGACGCCCCCAACCCCACCCAGCTTCTCTTTCTGCCCTGTAGAGCCTTCCCAGCACAAAACCCAAGGGGTGGTCACTAGCGGGGAGATGACGGATCAGTGCCGCCACGTAGTGGGGCCCCTAGGAGCACGGCCCCAGTGTCCAGCGCTTGGGGCACATGGCCGCCATGCGCGGCCGCTGCCGTCGCGGCTGTGGGCGGGTGGTGGCGCTGCTGAGCCCACAGCCGGCGGGCGCGGGTGCAGCCGGAGCTGCCGTGTGTTGCGGGGGCTGCCGACACTCCGAGTGGAGATGGCTTCAGAACCAAAACGCCCTTTAGGCCGAATCTACTGAAACAAACGCGTTCATTTCTATGTGATCTGGTAGCGCGTTAGCAAGACTGCTGTCCACCTCGGGGCTCCAGGAAGAGCTATGCTTTCCCTCCATGAACGAATGATAATCCCATTTTTATTTAAAAAAGCTGCCGATGAGGCTTCTTCCAGGACAGAATCACCCTTGAAAGGAGAAGCAAACGATATCAAAGCAGAAGAAACCCGTGGGGCACCCGGGACTATGGTCTGAAGCCACAGAACTTTGTCACTGCACTTCCAGCTTGGCCTGGGTCGGTGGCCAGCCCCTCAGAGCCACACGCGGGCCCAGAGGAAAAACCCAACACACGAGCCATCCCGCCACCAAGCTCAAGTCCTCTTTGCCAGGCTCGTCGGCCTCTGAGCACTGACAGGCAGTCTGTGGTCTCTGCCAGCTACGCAGGCTCTGGGAGGTTCTTAGCATAAAAACAATAAAAAGACCACAGGTGCTTTTGACTTGACCAGTAATCAATAACATGTTGGGCAGAAATTCAGTTAGGTGCACATGGACGATTCAGACCAGAGTTCCAGTTTAACAGGTGCCTCTTGTGGCCAAAAATTGCATAAGAAGCCAAGAATATGGTCAGACACCGCCCCACGAGTTTCCCTTTAATGTTTGTTTAAAGAGCAGCAATCTCTGCATCTGGACAACAGCCATGTCCCCTGACCACTGCACCACTCGGGTCTGACCATGTCTGCTGCTGGCTCAGGGAGCATCTAATCCCATGCCCTCCCGGGGGGAGAACCGAGCACCCCTCCGGTCTCCCACGGACCCCATGTGCCCGGGGCCCTCCACGTACCCGTACCAGTAGCGAGGGTCGCTGGACATGCAGTGGTTCAGGCTCCGGTGAGCCAGGGCCTTCTTTTTATTGAGGACAAACTCCTGCAGCTTCATCTTCACTTCCGTGCTGGCCACGGCGCCTGGCGCGGGAGAGAGTGGGGGCGAGTGACTGGAGGCTCTAGCCCAGGGCCCCCTGCACTGCATGCCAGAAAAGGCAGGACAGTGATGGGCAGGGGTGGTTCCCACTCAGGATGCCGCCGACACCAGAGAGCATCTCATGGGAAAGAGGGGGATCAGGGGGTTGAAGGGAGAGAGCTTCTTCCCAGGAACATTTCATATAACTGCATTTCATTTAAAGTGCAGACGGAATCAGCACAAAGACCCAGCGCTACCTAACACAAATCCCCTGCGGAAGGAAGTTCTAATGGTCTTCCATAAGAGGAGGGCCTGAGTTAGGAGTGCAGCTGTGTGGTTTCTTTCTCACGGCAGCAAAGCGAGGCCGAGCCTCAGAAGTGGTTTTGTGCCAACTGAAGAACCGTGTCTGAGACAGGGACGAGAGTGACAGCGATGCAGCCCGCCTCGCGGGGAGTGGGCAAGGCCAGGGCAGTGGGCAGGGCAGCCGGGGGCCTGGCCAGGCGTGCCAGAGGGACAGTCCTGCTCTTTCTAGCCTACAGCTACCTCCTGAGGTAAGGCG
The DNA here is from genome assembly GCA_006408615.1 of Connochaetes taurinus. Lineage (NCBI taxonomy): Eukaryota > Metazoa > Chordata > Mammalia > Artiodactyla > Bovidae > Connochaetes > Connochaetes taurinus. Next base: position 161,032 of record SJXO01003272.1, on the reverse strand, counting down.
TGTTTCACTAAGCGGGACTAAAGCTGAAATCTTGTGTTTTGTGCTTTTCTGGTGGTGGTAGCGGTTGTTCACAGCCCTGTTAAAGAAAACCAGCAAATCAGGGAAAAGACACTAATAAAGGCCAAAGCCACCGCCCTGTTTCAGGGGCCGCTGGCATCTGATCTGTGCTCCTCAGAGCTGCAGTGAGACACCAGGGCACGTGGGATCCGTCCATCAGAGACACGGTGTCGTCTCTGTTGTCCAGAGAATGCAAACAGCATTTGCAATGGCGGGAAAAGGCCTCACGAGGTGGGCAAAGCCCAGTTACCGCATTCGCAGTGGCGGGAAACGGCCTCACGAGGTGGGCAAAGCCCAGTTACCGCATTCGCAATGGTGGGAAAAGGCTTCACGAGGTGAGCAAAGCCCACTTCAGAAAACCCGTTCCCGATTGGGAGATGGTTTCAGACATTTCCTTTTGTTGTTTTTGTTAGAAACGATGTTGGCCAACATTTATGAGTAAACATCACCCACCCACCACCTTCCCCAGTGGCTCAGATGGGAAAGACTGCCTGCAGTGCTAAGACCGACGCAGGTTCAATCCCTGGGTCAGGAAGATCCCCTGGAGAAGGACGCGGCAACCCACTCCAGCCTTCTTTATGGAGAATCCCATGGACAGAGCCTGTCAGGCCACAGTTCACGGGTCACGAAGAGTCGGACGTGACTGAGCAGCTAACACATCATCCCCCACATGTAGGATTATTCCCACAGAGGGATGAGCAAAGCAGCTGTGAACAACAAAACAACATTATAACCCTTGAAGAATCTAAGCTGTTTTCCAAAATGTCTCTATACAATGACCACCACATGCCACCCACTGGCCACAGACCGGGAGCCAACGTTTCCCTATCAGTACTTGAGAGTACTAACCGCGTTTCTGTCTATAATAGTACTCAAGAGTACCACCTGACTCTTACTCTCTATCAGCACTCAGGAGTACTACCTCACCTTGTGCCTCTTTCAGGAGCTGGGAGTACCCCCTGACCTTGAGTATCCGTCAGTGCTCAGAGTACCACGTGACCCTTGCCTCGATCAGTCCTTGGGAGTACCCCCTGACCGTGTGTCTCCATCAGTACTCCAGGGTACCACCTAATCTCGGTTTCTATCTATAGCAGTACTGGGGAGTACCCCCTGACCTGGAGGATCCGTCAGTACTCAGAGTACCACGTGACCCTTGTCTCGATCAGTCCTTGGGAGTACCCCCTGACCGTGTGTCTCCATCAGTACTCCAGGGTACCACCTAATCTTGGTTTCTATCTATACCAGTACTGGGGAGTACCCCCTGACCTGGAGGATCCGTCAGTACTCAGAGTACCACGTGACCCTTGTCTCGATCAGTCCTTGGGAGTACCCCCTGACCGTGTGTCTCCATCAGTACTCCAGGGTACCACCTAATCTTGGTTTCTATCTATACCAGTACTGGGGAGTACCCCCTGACCTGGAGGATCCGTCAGTGCTCAGAGTACCACGTGACCCTTGCCTCGATCAGTCCTTGGGAGTACCCCCTGACCGTGTGTCTCCATCAGTATTCCAGGGTACCACCTAAACTTTGTTTCTATCCATAACAGTACTGAGCAGTATGCCCTGACCTTGAGTATCCGTCAGTACTCAGAGTACCACGTGACCGTTGTCTCGATCAGTACTTGAGAGTACCACCTGACCTTGCATCTCTACAGTACTCCAGGGAGTACCATTTGACCCTTTTCTACCAGTACTTGGGGGTATCACTTGACTCAGCCTCCTTCAGTACTCAGGAGTGCCACCTGACTTTGAGTATCCATCAATACTAGGCAGTACCAACTGCTCCTTATCTATCAGTACTCAGGAATACCACTTGGCCTTGTCGATTGGTACTCACGTGTGCCACTCGACCCCATGTCTCTATAAGAGTACTGAAGAGTACCCCCTGATCCTTGTCTGTCAGGATTCTGAAGTACCACTCAATCTTGTCTACTAGCACTTATGAGTACTGCCTGACCCAGCATCTCTGAAACAGTATTTGTGTGCCCTGACCCTTTATAACAGTACTCAGGAGTGCCACTTGCTGCAAATGAGAAGACCGAGTCTCACTGCCAGGTCCTTGATGGCCACCAGGATGCGCTGGTGTTTCTCTCTAGGGATGCTCTTCAGTGAGGCCCTTGGCTCAATTCCTCAGAGTCTTCCTGCGGTGTGTGCAGTGGTGGTGCTGTGGGTCTGTGTGTACACTTTACATTCATATCCTTTAGCGTGACTTTTTTTTTTTTTGCAGTAATACACTTATTGTCAGCCATCACATGTTAAGGCATGTTTAAACCTCATCATTAATGCTGTTCAGTTCAGTTCAGTTGCTCAGTCATGTCCAACTCTGTGCGACCCCATGGACTGCAGCACGCGAGGCCTCCGTGTGTGTCACCAACTCCTGGAGTTCACTCAAACTCATGTCCATTGAGTCAGTGATGCCATCCAACCATCTCATCCTCTGTCGTCCCCTTCTCCTTCCACCTTCAATCTTTCCCAGCATCAGGGTCTTTACCAAGGAGTCAGTTCTTCACTTCAGGTGGCCAAAGTATCAGAGCTTCAGCTTCAGCATCAGTCCTTCCAATGAATATTCAGGATTTGTTTCCTTTAGGATTGACTGGTTAAATCTCCTTGCAGTCCAAGGGACTCTCAAGAGTCTTCCCCAACACCACAGATCAAAAGCAGCAATTCCTCAGCAGTCAGCCTTCTTCACAGTCCAACTCACATCCATACACGACCACTGGAAAAACCATAGCTTTAATTAGACAGACCGTTGTCGGCAAAGTAATGTCTCTGCTTTTCAGTATGCCGTCTAGGTTGCTCATAGCTTTCCTCCCAAGGAGCAAGCATCTTTTAATTTCATGGCTGCAGGCACCATCTGCAGTGATTTTGGAGTGATTAACGCTGTAAGTAGGTGTTAACATCACCACGAGGTCCGGGGGGACTCAGGATGGGCAGTCCCAGCGAGTCATTCTGATGTTCAGTCTCATCAGACCCCTGGCTCCCAGCTCCACACTCTGCGGTTCACACGAGGTCAGCCTTGTTCTCTTGTTTCTCTTTAAAGTGTGGCTTATATTTTGATGCTGTGAGGTGACAGCAAATGCTTGTCTGCCCTCAGTGCCTGGCACAGAGCTCCCGAGACCCTGTCACTTCCGAGTAACGGGAGCATGAGGAGCGCCCTGAGCTCTAATGGGGTGACTCTGGGGGGCCTTCCGGTGAGGGGAGGGCCACCAGCAAGACAAGCCTCAGGAGAAGCTTGCAATTCTCAGCTCCACCCGAATCCTCCAGAGAGCAGAGGGGCTCGATGGAGGTGGAGCTGGTAACTGATCCCGCTCACGTGAGGAAGCCTGCATAAACCCCAACTGTAGGGGCTTGGAGGGTGTCCAGGTTGGTGAGCACATCCACACCAGGAGAGGGGCCCCCAACTCCACATACCAGGGGCTTCTGCACTCGGAGCTTTTCCACAGCACCTCTGTATCTGTTCCTGGGCGGCTCATCTTTTTGAAACACCCGGCTTCTTCACTCTCTCATTGGCTGTGCTGGGTCTTGGGCACTGCCCGACACTCGGCTTCTTTATTTTCTCGTTGGCTGGGCTGGGCTGGGCTGGGTCCTGGGCGCTGCCCGTGGGCCTCGTCTCGCTGCGGCAAGCGGGGGCTGCTCTCCAGTTGTGCTGCGTGGCTTCACATGCAGAAAAGCACAGTCTCGGTGGTCGTGGCCCACGGGCTCAGCTGCTCCGCGGCACCTGCACTCTTTCCAGACCCGTGTCCCCTGCACTGGCAGGCAGATTCCTATCCACTGGCCCAGCAGGGAAGTCCCTCATTTTGTTCAACTCAGCCCTTAGCCTGTGAGATCTGATGCTTCCTCTGGGGAGATAGTATCAGAAAAGAGCTACATTGCAGGACCGCCCCACCCAGTGCTGCAGGAATTGCCTCTTGTGGGGAAATCCTCCACATGCCTGGTGACCAGCAGCATCAGGAGTGAAGTCCTCTGCGGGCCCGGAGTGTACGCAAGACCAAAGGGAAAGCGTGAGACCAAAGAGCTGCGCTTTCCCAACACTGGAAAGAAAAGACTTGTTTTTTCCTAACTCAAATGTTCCAGAGCTTGTTTTTATGGAGTCTATTCTAGTTTTCTCATTGCGATTTTTTGTTGTTGTTGTTTTTCGATTTCCTGGAAGTTTTGAAATTGATCTTTACACTGGTTCAGGAAAATAATCAGTTTCATTTTATCCTTGTTTTTCTTGTGTTGAGTTTTCATAAATAGGTTCACATTAAAGGCAGCACTCCACTGAGGCCATTTCACGACAGATTTCAGGGTACGTAGACGAGGGTCAGGCAGAACGAACCCCCTGCGCACAGAACCGTCCCCGCTGCAGCAGGCCCTGGACGAGAGCCACCAGGAAGGCACAAGGAAAGTGCCCGACGCTGAGTGCACGGGGAACAGTCCACTGGGGTTTCGGGCTTTTGCCTCAGGCCTTCTTGGTGTCCCAGGAGACAACCCACCATCGCCGGAGCAGCGAGGCTCGCCCAGGCTCCATGTGTTAAGTGCAAGCGGGTGAGCCAGCCGCCTGGCAGAGCGGCCCAGACCGCATTACAGACCCGGCGAGAGCAGCACGAAAGGCCAAGGGAATGGTGTTGCGACCAGGTGGTGGGAAGTGACCAGAGGTGTAAAATCACACCTCCGCTTTCGAGCAAGGCTCCCTGGGCTCCCTCCAAATGCAGCCAGGGCTGGGCTCAGACCATTCTGAACACTTTCCGCCTGTCTGTGTCTGTCTGGTCTGAAAAATCCCACTCACAGAAATGCTGAAATCTGCATATCAGGTGCCCCATACGCAGCCCCCTGGCATTCCTGATGGCCTCTCAGCCCCAGGTGGACACTCGACAGAATGCAAATGGTAGACCACAGCAGGACACCAGGTCCTGCAGGACACCCCCACCAGGGGCGGGGCTAGGAGAAACAGGGGCCAAGGGAGGGTCTTGGTGTCTGGCTGCAGTGCCGGGCTGGGGCAAAGCTCACCGGGAGGACGAGCAGCAGGACGACCAGAGGGCCTGTCCAAGGAGCTGACCCTCAGGTCCGTCCAAAAGGCCTGAAGGAGTAAACCAAGCAGACGAGAAAGCAGGGTCCTCGGGGCACAGGACCCACTCACTGGGTGTCAGCCGGCCCGACTTGCCCAGGAAGCCCTGTTAACATGGAGGCAGTTGTCCCTGCAGAGCGCACGGCACGGGCCACACTGGGGAAGCGCTGACCTCCCCACTTAGCCACAATCCAGGCTCGCACCACGGGCCCCCGAGCTCTGAGGAGCAACAAGAACAGATGTCCGGTGCCAGCAGAGAGGGCACACCCGTGATAAACACAGTGTCAGGCCGGGCAACAGGGCCCAGACATGGGCAGAGGCGCCTGCGCCGTCCAGGGAGACGACCACCCTGGGGGGACGGAGGGGCCTTGGAGGCGCCCACCAGGCCGGGACACGGATGGTATTCCCGTTCCCTGAGCCGCCTGCGGGGCCTCACAGCAGGAGGTGCATCTGACGGGCCCTGGGCCGCCGCAGACACATGAGGCCCTCGGCCAGCTCCAGGGTGGGCGCGGGCCCCCTGCTGGGCTCTCATGGAGACAGGGAAACCAATGCAAGTCCCCAAAGCCTGACTTCCTCCCCCATAAAGAAGACCCGGCAGTTTCCCTGACGGGAGAGAACTCAGAGCGGACGATGCTGGCTCTGCTTCTCGTCCTCTGGCTACACACGCCCTCGCCTCTCAAAAGACTTCTCCGCCTTAAGTGAAGGCTCCAGCAGTGACAAAACACCTTCAGTAAACGAGTCCACGTTTTGAATTTTTTTACTTAAATTAATTTCTGCTGACGATCACTCATTCATCTGACAGCCTTACGGGGAATATACTATGTGCCAGCAGTGAACTAGCTGGCGGGGACAGAGGTAAGCAAGACACAGACAGCCTTCTGCCCCGGGGGGTGTCGGGGTAGTCAGAGGACAAGCTTTCAAGGAAACCCAGGCAGGGAGGGGGCTCTGGGTGGGGCCTACCTGCCGGGGGCAGAGGCCGGGGGCTCAGTGGTCCCTGAAGCAGGGGCCACCAGACGTGTCTCCCAGGTTAGCGCCCGGGGAAGGACTGATCACCCTACAGATGGGGCAAAGAACGACTCTCGCGGGCGGGTGTCCCGTCTTCTAGCTCCATCTTTTTTTTCCCCTTTTACACTTTTTTCATATTTTTAAAATTTTATTTATTTGGTCTTAGTGGTGGCATGTGAGATCTAGTTTCCTGACCTGGGATTGAACCCAGGCCCCCTGCATTGGGCATGGGGAGTCTTAGCCACTGGACCTAGCCACCAGGGAAGTCCCTATCTCCACCCTTTTGAGCCATTTTTAGGCAAAGCTAACAACTTCTCCAAGTGAGGGCGCCTTCCCCCGCTCCCCAGGCTGTGGTTGTAACTACCAGAGAAAAATATGCACTTGTGTTAGTTCCAAACTGTCCAGAGGACAAAGACAGGTCTTCTGTTGAACTTTTTGTTTTTAAATGAATTTAAGGACAGTGTACCTTAGAGTCTTAAACACGGTTATATTAAATAAAACAGATGAAAGAGCATGTGTTCATGCTGAATAAGATGAAAACTGCCATCAACTCTAAGAATTCACTGTTTTACCAAATCAATAGCATTAACTGCTATCAATCAAGAAAACTGCAGAATAATTTAAAAGCACCATGAATGTTAAATGTAACAAACCTTTCAATGAAATATTCAAAAAAATTCATCTTTTAAAGAACCCCAAGAAACGACACAACAGAAGCTCTGCACTACATTTTCAAATGCTTACAAACTGGAGATGCTAACGCCAGGGCCTCTGTGAGCCACACAAACAAGAATCTCCTTCATAGGTGAGGCCCGAGCAGCGTCCAACATGCGGCCTGCCAAGCCTGCCTTCTCTCAAGACCACACTCTGAGGGCTGCAGGGCCGATGCAAGCATGCCAAGTACCCACTGTACACAGTCCCTTATTAATAATAAACCCGACCACCCAAACCCATGAGCTGAACCGCTGGGGCTGCTGCTGCGATGAGCCTGGAGGGAAGCAAAGAACATTCCTACAGCCTGTCAAGGGGCTGCCCGGCAGGCAGAAGAAATTGTTTTTGACTTTGAACAGATTGAAACTGGTTTCAGAAGTCAAATCTTTTCATATTTTGTGAGGCCTGAGATGTTATTTTTATTGGAAGTTTCTGGCAGACCGGGAGGAAGCACTGTAGACCAAGCTGCCTTTGAGCGACCTGGTGAGTCCCTGGGTTTGCTGCTGAGCCGGGCGCACAGACTTGCTGACCCTCACCACCTAGCCCTCATTCCTGAGGGGGCGGGGCAGGAGAGGGGGCGGGGCCGGAGCTGGAGCAGGTGCCCTCGAGGACCAGGTGGGCAACTCGGCAGGCTCTGGGTGCCACATGCCTACTGTCCCACAGCAAAGCCCCTCACAGGGCGCCTGTGGGACCACATGCTGTTGTCCGTGGGGTGGGGTCTATGGAAGGCAGCCCCCACGCGGTGGACACAGTGGGAGGCCACGGAGCCTCCAGGATGCTCAGGCCCCTAACTCAGAGCGAGGGCAACCACCCAGCCCCGGTTCGCAGTCTCCACTGCACCTTAGTCATCCCGGGAGTATTAGAAGTGAAAGCTGGCGCCTATCCTCCGCCCCAGGTAAGTCCATCATGACAGCCTGTGTGCTGGTGGTTCCTGACGTCAGTGCTACAGGCTCAGGTGTGATCAGCGCCCAGCCATACTCTCAGCACGAGTGGTGGTGAGTGGCCTGTGGTGTAGACCAGCCTCCTGGGGTGGTTGAGCCTGTTGGTGTGGACCAGCCTGGCAGGTGGCAGATGAGGGGCATGGGAGGCAGAGGGTAGGGAAGTAGGGACCACGTGTGATGGGTGCCGTCTGGCACAGCTGCCCACAGCAGGGCCTCGATCTGAATTCACAGAACAAGGTGCAGGTGGCCGGCCAAGCCTGCAAGCCCACTTCTGCCAGCCTTCCACCCTCATGTATGAAGTCTCGGCTGCGGGCTCCCAGGGAGTCTGTTTGTCGTCACCCGCCTCATCGCTGTGCTGTAATGAGCTATCCTACTCGGATTTACCAATTCCTTTCAAATACTGGCACACAAGCTAGACTTCATGTGGGAAACAAACTCTGCTGACCTGCTTTCTACACTGAAATGCTATTGGACAGTGAAAGTGCAAATATGCCTAAAATACATTTATTATTTCAAGATTGAACTGTAATAACTGACTGGAAAAGCTGTTAATTTTGTGTATAAAAACAATGACTAAGAACGTGCAAATAAACAGAGACATAAATCGAATATGAAGAGACTACATTAGTTACATCCTTTTAGGAAAAATAATATGCTTTATGAAAGAAATTATTTATAAAAATGTACAAAATAATATAGGCATAATAATACAGATTAGATTCCGTTTTAATTTAGAAAAGACCAGTGTAATTTAGGCTGCATTAGAGCTGAGACTTCTGTGGTTTCAAAGGCACCACCAGGAGAGGGACAGGGCAGGTGAAGGAAGACCCTCGGGACACCCACAACCAACCAGAGAACGGGCAAGAGACTGGAACAAGGACCCCACTGGACGGGACATCCCCGTGGGCAGGAGCCCAGGAGAAGACGCTGAGTCCCGCTATGAGCAGAGGAAGCAGCTGAAGCCAGGGGGCCGCTGCTCGGAGCTGAGATTTAAAGTCACGGCAGGGATGCAGGGCTATAGGACTTCTATGATGTCACTGATGGGGGTGACAAGCGGTCCGGCCACTCTGGAGACTGGCCTCACCTGTGGAAGCTGACCTGCTCCACAAGACGTGGCCGAAGGTGTATGGAGCAGCAGCGTTTGTAAGAGCCCAGGAACAGCCCAAACATCCACCGACTCGCGAGTGGATGGACACAGCTGCGGGGACCTCAGCAGGAAGTGAAGCCCTCCTGCTACACAAGGGCATGGCAGACACCACATGCATAGTGTGGGGTGAAAGGAGAAAAATACAAAAGCCTACGTGTTAGTGAGTCCACTGACATCAGCTTCAAAAGCAGTGCTTTGTGTCGGAGCTGCAGGGCCGAGGGGCGGGGCGGCTTCTCCTGAACTGGTCGCAGGTGCTGTGCTTGGGGTGGCTGCACAGTGAGGTGTACTTGTGGGTAATTCCCTGCACACAGAAGTCTGTGCACTATTCTTTATGTACAACACACACCAGTAAGAAGACTTTTAAAACAACTTCAAATAAGACTTTACAAGAATCTTCAAGACATCTTACGCTGTATCTTGTGTGTATACAAACTATGTATACAAACCTTAAAAGCTTGTTAAAATGAATTGTATAGATGGCTAACCACTTTCAGTGTGTGCCCGTGTGCACAGTTGCTGAGTCACGTCCGACTCTTTGCAACCCTTGGGACTGTAGCCCGTCGGGCTCCTCTGTCCGTACTGGAGTGGGCTGCCATGCCCTCCTCTAGGGGATTTTCCCCACCCAGGAATCAAACCAGCGTCACCTGCGTCTCCTGCAGTGCAGGTGGATTCTGTACCCGCTGAGCCACTGGGGGAACCCAACCACTTTCAGCAGGTGAGGATAAAGCAGTTTCAAGGTTTTTGGAGGTTATGTATTGCTAAAGTGTGTAAAGACTTCTTGTTTTACTTATGGGCATGAGACGAGTAAACCACCATCTGGTCAGGACATCAAATCCTGAGACGGGTAGAAGAGCCCAGCCTGGCATACTTGCCGGATTAGCAGGGCACCCACGGGTGCACCTGAGCTCTGAGGTCTTGGGAGAAAGGACCAGAGCCTGGGAAAGTCTACCTAATTTCCAGAGACAAGCACATGGAAGAGTCTCCTGTCTAAGTTCAAGTTGGGTGACTCTTGCAAGATAATGGACTCTGCTGGTCTTCACACAAGCACAGCTAGGATGGAAAGCAAACACTGGGGTCAAAGGGCAAAAATGTGCAACCCAGGAGTCATCACGCCTCCTCTAGGTGACAGGCCATCCTACCATCTGCCGCTCAGAAACGCTCTCAGACAAAGCGACTTGGAAAAAGTTGAGACTGAACTCATAGGTGAAGCTCACTATGATGCTTTACGGGTCTTAGTCACGTCTAAGTACGCCAAGAGTCTGCAAACTTTCCTGTAAATGCTTAAGCCAAACCAAAGGTGGGGCCAGACGCCCTCTGCAGTCCCTGCGTAAAGACAAAGCCAGGGACCAGCCCTGAAGCTGGGGTGACCAGAAATACACGGGCGAGGTGGCTCCTGACGCAGCTTGGCTCTGGGGCCTGGGTCCCAGGCGATTGCGGGTGAGGGGAGGGCACCCGCGGGTGAGGGGGTGAGGGGAGGGCCCCTGCGGGTGAGGGGCGAGTAAGGGGAGGGCGCCCGCGGGTGAGGGGCAGGTGAGGGGAGGGCGCCTGCCGCTGCCCGCCGCCGCCCACCCGGCAACTCACTCTCTTTGCCCTTCTCCTTGTTCTTCAGCTGCTGCAGCTTCTGCTCCCGGTGCTGCTTCTCCAGCTCCTGCTCTTGCCGGTGCCGTTCCAGCTTCCGCTGGTGCTCGAGCAGCTCCTGCTGGTGCTTCATGGCCAGCAGCTCCTGCTGTTGCTGTGGGCGGGAGGCAGCAGACACAGACGGTCAGAACCTCGCCCCAAAAGGAACAGTGGGACAGACACGCACGAGAAGAGCGGCGGGGGGCCAGGGTCCCCTCTCTGCCGGTGTGGTCCCCGGGCCTCGCTCCCCTCTGCAGGGCCCACACTGCCAAGGAGGAAGCAGGGCTGCTCGAGGACGTCTCCTACACGTTTCATGCTGAAGGCTGTAAATGAAAATAAAAACAACTGACCTCCTGGAAGAAAATACGCATGACGATCTACGCAATCTAGGAAGTCGGGAGTCATGTACGGATGTGAGAGTTGGACCATAAGGAAGGCTGAGCACCAAAGAATTGATGCGTTTGAACTGTGGTGCTGGAGAAGACTCTTGAGAGTCCCTTGGACTGCAAGGAGGTCCAACCAGTCCATTCTAAAGGAGATCAATCTTGAATATTCATTGGAAGGACTAATGCTGAAGCTCTAATACTTAGGCCACCTGAACAGCTGACTCATTAGAAAAGACCCTGATGCTGGGAAAGATTGAAGGCAGGAGGAGAAGGGGACCACAGAGGATGCGATGGTTAGATGGCGTCACTGACTCAATGGACATGAGTTTGAGCAAGCTCCAGGAGATAGTGAGAGACAGGGAAGCCTGGTATGCTGCAGTCCATAGGGTTGCGGGGCCAGACACGACTGAGTGACTGGAATGCCTTTTCGAGAGTGACACAAAAGAGCATGAAAGAGCGTGGTCACTTTGCAAAACTGCTTGGCACATTCTTACAAAGTTAAACACACACCCATCCGAGACCCAGCCATCCCACCCCCAGGACTAACCCAAGAGGCATGGGAACACATCTGGGCAAAGCCCTGTGCAGGACCGCGCGTGGCTGCTGTGCGCACAGCAGCCTTTCCTGACACACCCCCGATGTCCTCTGGACGTGAGCCCAGGGACAGGAGTGCACGTTCTTATCTGAGAATCCCACCCGGCGACGCAAAAGAATAAACTGGACATACTGGCAAAAACAAGGATGGGCTATAAAACAAGTAAAATGATCAGGTCTGGTGTCGGCTGTGGAAACAGGACAGAAAAGAGTCCACCTGCAGACTCTATTTACACAAAGTTCTGGAGCAGGAAATCCCAAGGCACGGAGATAAAAGTCAGAGAAGGCTGCTTCTTGGGTGAGGCAGTGGACAAGCTGGGGGAGCCGCCCGGGGTGTGCCTTGTCTGGTGGAGGCAGCGTTTACACAGACACTCACGACTGTCCACGGACACACACTCAGGATGTGTGCATTCTGTTCTGTGTAAGTTAGATCCCGTTTCCAAAAATGATGTAACTGACGATGTAAGAAGCTACCTTCACAATATATATTGTCAACAAAATTAAAATGCAAAAGGTGAATGAGAAAAGCTCTTTGCCATACTTATGGTGCACAGACTAACTTTTATATGCAGATGGCTGTTTCATGTTGATAAGAATATGATAAGCAGCTACTAAAAAGGTGAGCAAAAAAAAAAAAAGGCCAGGAGATTCACCAAAAAGAGTTTAGTCGCTCAGTCATGTCCGACTCTTTTCGACCCCATGGACTGCAGTACGCCAGGCTTCTCTGTCCTTCACTATCTTCCAGAGTTTGCTCAAACTTGTAGATTGAGTCAATGATACCATCCAACCATCTCATCCTCTGTCAGCCCCTTCTTCTCCTGCCTTCAATCTTTCCCAGCGTCAGAGTCTTTTCCAACAAGTCAGTTCTTCACATCAGGTGGCCAGAGTACTGGAGGTTCAGCGTCAGCATCAGTCCTTCCAATGAACATTCAGGACTGATTTCCTTTACGACGGACTGGTTTGACACTTTTGAACTGTGGTTTCGGGACGACTCTTCAGAGTCTGTTGGACAGCAAGGAGATCAAACTAGTCACCAAAAAAAAAGAGTGGTTAAAAATAAATGGGAAACAGTGTTCCACCTCACTAGCCATCAAATCCCATTTTCACTTAGCATGTTGGAAAGGGCAAGAACGGACAAGCGGGCCAGCGCTGATGGGGCTGTGGGAGAGACACGGTCAAGCCCAGACACTCGACAGGTTTTCCCGGAACATCAACCAGCCAAGTCCTCCGCTGGCGGCCAGAGCCGCCTGCTCCCACTGGACAGCCCCTCCGACTCACGCTCCCGCCGTCTGTCCGGCCCCGGCCCCGCCTCCCCGCTCCAGCGCCTGGCCACCCCTGCACAGCCTCAGCTTCCCACCAGCCACGTGGGGCCTCGGGAAGCCCCGAGGGCCTCCCCTGCCAACCTGGCCACCCGCCCAGGGCAGGCCTCTGCCCACAGCACCTTCCCGGGGGGCGCTTGTGTCCTGGCCGTGACTCACTCCCGACCCCTCTCCTTCGGCTGGGCCGGGTCTCGCCCTCTCCCTGTCCCATGGGGGGTGGGGGCACCGCAGTCTCTCCTGAGAGGCCCCAGGACTCTCCGTGGACAAGCACGCTTCCCCCCACGTCAGCCACCACGTGCGTGAGACGCAGCAGGGCGGATGCCCCTGTGGCCACTGCTGGGGGCCCTGGTGGACACCTCCTCGCCAGCCTGCTGTGGAAAAGGAGGGATGGCTGAGCCCCGACCGGACGGAGCCCGGGCAGGCAGATCACAGCTGTAACACACACACACACACACGCCCCTGTGGTCACAGCGGTGCCCGCACACACAGCAGGGCACCCAGGGCCCCCACCCGCAAGCCCTGCCACCTCCCACCTTCTCCGGAGGGGAGGGGCTCCTTCCCAGCCGGGACCACGGGAGACAGAATGCAGAGGCGTGGGTGTGAGGAAGCCCAAACTCAGCGCGGGAGGGAGGGGGAGGCGGCCGCTGGACAGAGGGTGCCGGGACGGGGCTCACGCAGAGGAGCCAGTGTAGACGGCCCCCAGGCGGCAGAGGAGCCAGTGTAGACGGCCCCCAGGCGGCAGAGGTGCCAGTGTAGACGGCCCCCAGGCAGCAGAGGAGCCAGTGTAGACGGCCCCCAGGCGGCAGAGCAGTGAGCGTAGATGGCCCCCACGCAGCAGCGCACCTGCCCCCCACTCAGGGCCCGGGGCTCCCAGGCCATATCGTGCAGCAGGCTGTGAGGCAATGGACAGGAGCGGACACCCAGCTCAGCGCCCACCCGTGTGCTCCATACACGCTGAGCGTCACGGCCGACCGCTCTCTATGGCAGAAATACAAACAACCGCCTTCCCAACAAGTGGCTGACAGGAGCTGGGGCAGGACGAGGGTGGCAGAGGCTGCTCTGGGTGACCGGGTTTCAAGAGTAGCTCTGCACCCTGGCTCCCCAGCTCTGCAGTAACTGTCGCCCGCGGTCAGCACATCTGGGTCTGACCTTCAGTGCTTCCAGCTGGCGTTACTGTGCGTGTCTGTAAGACCAGCTCGAGAACTTTGCAAATGATTTAAAAAGGGGTGTTTTCTTCTCTTCTGAAAGGAACACGGAATGACACCACTGGGATAAAAGACTAAATGAAGTGGAAAGGAGCCACGTCCCTTGTTACTAGTTTCCTTCCAGGAAGGAGGGCTGCTCACCCAGGGAGGTTCTTCTACCAGAGAAAATGTCTGTTGATCTGCCTGGATTCAGAGGATCCTGCCTTGGGGCCCAATGGCACTGTACCTGATGTCCAGGGGTACAGGCCCTCATGGGTATCACCAGGCCACTGCCAGCCACTCTGGGATTCTACCAGCAATGTTGGCCTTCGGAAATGGACACCTCAAAGGGCTGTCTGGTGTTGGGAAGCCAAGACAGTGCCCGGAACAACAGATCTTGGGATGAAGAACCTGGCGCTCTTGGTATTACCGATCCCCTCAAACTGCCTACACACAGCCCGGGCTCCCCTTCAACTGCTCAGCATTCATTTAATGCGTAAATGAGGCACAGGCAGAAATCTGCTGAATCTGGTCTCACAATATTTACGTTTCAACCAGAACCCAGAAAAGGAAAGTGAGATCTTTCAATTATCATTACAAAGAGACTCTGGAAACAACCAGCCTAGATCCCGGTGATTAAAATTCACAGGACGACACAACTCGGAAAAAAACGACTGTTGCACCATTTTAGTGAAAGGAACATTAAGAAACTAGGCCTCTGGCATCCCCAGCGTCATGGCGTGAAGGAGAAAGGGGCGGCAGAGGATGAGATGGCTGGATGGCGTCACCGACTCGATGGACACGAACTTGGGCAAAGTCTGGGAGATGGTGAAGGACAGGGAGGCCTGGCGTGCTGTAGTCTGTGGAGTCGCAGAGAGTCGGACACAACTGGCCAACTGAACACAGGGGTCCAGCTCATTTTCTGCCCCTAAGCTCTCATGCCCAAACAGGAGGGATGCTCAACATGCCGTGGTCTCTGCGCCCAGCCCAGGCCCCAGGGGAAAGCAGAGGCCGCTGGCAGCTGCCTATCTGCTACAGGCCAAGGGCAGCTGGAGGCTCACCTGGCCCGTCTCAGGAGGGCTCCTGGTCGCAGGTGGTGGGTACCGCCTGCTCCTGTTGTTCCTCATCTGCTGATGGCTCAGGCTGGGGAGACCCACATCCGCACACAGGACAGCCTGGGTTGGCAGGGCTAGGACCAGAGAGGCAGGCCAGGCTCCGTGGGGGCTGAGCCGTCCCCCGGGGCTAGGACCACCAGGGGCCCAGGCCACGCCCGAGCTGAGCAAGTGGGCCGGTGCGGGGCCTTCCCGGCTCCTCTAAGCCACTCGCGGGACTGTCTCCTGGGGAGGCCCCACCTCAACACGCAGTGGGCGCGACAGGCGGGGAGCTGGCCGAGGCCTCTTGACCCTGCCTCCTGCTGACGCGGTGGCTGCTCTTGCCACCCACTTGCTGAGTCACTGTGAAAACAAACGCGCGGATTTCAGTGGCCCCTCACCGCAGAACGCACAGTGCTCGCACAGCCTGGCGTGGCCGGGGCAGAGTGGGGGTCACCCTGGGGGCATGGGGCTGCCATGGTGAAGGCCATGTCCACCTGGGGCTGGACCCAGAAGCTCTGTGCATCAAGCCCCAAGAGGCGGCGGTCATGGAGCTTTTCCAAGACGGTCAAGGAGCTTCTAAGGCTCAGGTGGCCTGCTTTCGGGGAGAAGTCCAGGACAGACCAGTAACCCCCAGGGGCCAGAGCACCAGTCTGATGGAGGGGGCCTCCTCTAGGCTGCTCATCTCCAGGCTCACGAGCTACTTGGCCACAGTGGTCAGGGCCCATGCGAGACTAAAATATTCTTGCCTATGGGGTCCTCTGAAATGGAACCATGTCCATCTTTATCTCCCTGGATTTACTGGCTCAAATCAAAGAGGCACCCACATTTCAGTTAAGTTCAAAATCACCCTTCCCTCCAGCCTCATGGAGCACAGCAGCAGTAATCAAGAGGTCCCGGGGATGTGTCACTCAGGTTCCCCCCAAATCGGACACTCAAATGCCACAAAGGGTCAGCCATCCACAGGCGGGTCAGAGAGAGGAGGGCCTGCATCACAGACGCTTGGCGCCCCGGACGCGCGGACGCCGCGGACAGGGCACCGCTGTGAGCGGTGGGGGGAGTGGGGCGGTGACAGCGGCCCAGGGGGAGCCCACCACCCCCACCACCCCAGCTCCACTCCTGGGACACGCCGCCTCCTCTCAGGTGGGCACCCTGGAGACCAGCGGAGGGTCGCCTCACCCTGCAGGGCACCCCGAGCCCTCCTCTCTGCGGGGCTCATCGCTACCTGGACACACTTCCCGGGGCGGCTCAGGGCTGACGAAGACCCGGGCTGTGTCCTCTGGCCTCTCCCTGCCATCCAGCACACAGCAGGTCTACGTGCGCCCGTGAGGGTCCCGGGCCAGACCAGAGGCAGCACGTTTATCAGCGAGAGCCAGTGAGGAGAGATGAGAGAAAGGCCGTGGTGCAAGGCCACACGAGAGGGTTTTCTCTGCAGAACAATCTACAGCTGTCAGCTCTCTGGAAACACGCTCGGCGCTCCTCCTCCTACCAGCCGGGGGCGGCGCAGGGCAGAGCGCGGCATGGACCGGCCATCCACGCCCCCAGGGCGGCAGGTGTCTTCCTAGAAAAGCGGAGTGCAGGCTACGAGCCAGCCCTGACCGTACGTGCGCTCACGGGGTGCCGACGGGCTCAGGAATGATGCGGCGCTCGCAGCAGCCACGTGCCTTCCCGGGCACCAGGGCTACGGCCGCCGAAGCATGTCCTCAGGGCTCATTACAAGTTGCTTCAGACGACTGAGAAGCTGGGGTCCAGGCAGCATTGCTCAGCCACCCAGGGCAGGTAATAAAGACAGTAAACACTGTGGCCTGGCTCCCAGGCCAGAAAAGCAGGCTCCTTTCAATTTTACCCACTTCCCTGCAAGGAAAAGTACCATGTGCTTGCTAAACAGCTCCTGAAGCTCTCCTGTCCAGAGAGACGGTACCAACCACAGCAGGCTTCACACACAGCTCCTAAAGCTCTCCTGTCCAGAGACAGTACCAACCACAGCAGGCTTCATACACAGCTCCTAAAGCCCTCCTGTCCAGACAGACAGTACCAACCACAGCAGGCTTCTCATACACACAAGCTCAGCCTCATTAGTGAAAAAGGACGTGCAAATAAAGAGTGGAAAGTGCTTTTATTTTTCACTTGTTAGATAGGAGATACCCTGAGACCTGGGGAGAGAAAAGCCAAGTTGGAGACAGCCTCGCAGCGAGCAGGCACACTTTTGGACGGAGACGCGATGAGACCACCAAAATGTGTCACACGCACACCGTAGCGTATCTTTCATAGGAAGGGGTTTAATTCTGAGGAAATCTGCCTAACGGACACTGCTGACAGTCTGGGCTACAAGTAGGAACCGCAGAAGACCAGCCCCATCCCCCAGGATCGCACCTGTCAGACTGAGGCATCAGGACGGGTCTCTACCCTGCAGTGAGACGGGAGGGGACGCGGCACTGTAGATGGGGAGTGGAGGCTGCAGTGTAGACGGGAGTGGAGGCCGCAGTGTAGACGGGAGGGGAGGCCGCA
>SJXO01003272.1:70523-142082 GCA_006408615.1 Connochaetes taurinus | reverse complement strand
CGTGGCAGTGTAGACGGGGAGGGGAGGCTCAGTGTAGATGGGGAAGGGAGGCCGTAGTGTAGACGGGAGGGGAGGCTCAGTGTAGGTGGGAGGGGAGCCTGCAGTGTGGACGGGGAGGCGGCAGCACTGGGGTCACGGGGCTCAGCCTCGGCTCTGGTGTCACCCACGCTGGGCATGTATGGGCTCTACCAGCTCCTGACGGTGTCCTCAGGCTCCTGTCCATCCACGGCCAGAGATCCCACGGGGCCCTGGGGCTGGCAGGACAGAACCACCTGTCACCCTCCTGGAAGCGCTCTCTGAAGACCCCTGTTCCCTCTCTATGCTGGAGCCACAGTCCTCGAGAAAATCCACGAGTAACGACTAGAGACTGACAGAAGGCAGCGGCTGGGCCGGAAGCTCTATCAGCAAGTGGAACCAAGGCTGCTGAGACTGTCGACGAGAGCCCCAGAGGGGGAGTCCTGGGCCCACTCCGGCCGAGCTGCGGACGGAGCCAAGGTGGGCTCTCAGGGGTCGGGAGGCAGAGCAGGGAGGGCCGCTTCTGCTTGCTCTCACCCTGCTGCGCTTCAGCTGGGAACATGAGATAGAGGGACTCCCTTGATAACATGCTTAGAAAATTTAAAATGACACACCAAAGCGGCAAACCCAGAGAACACCGCATCCGCCGGGCGATCCGCTCAGCAGTCCCGGCTGATGAAAGACTTTCTGGACATAAACACTCGCTGACCCCCACACTCGCGACTCCGTAGACCCTGGGCCCCACTGACCACGCTCCAGGACCCCCTTCCAGGAAGGAAAGAACTAAGTGTAGGACAGGACGGGGACAGGCTGCTGAGCGGCCACAGCCAGCAAGCGTCCAGAAGCAGTGCGACGCTGTCGGAACCCCAGAGAGAGCATCCTCACCCAAGGTTAAAAACTTCAGTTACCTTTTAAACACTCTATGTTAGTCACTCCGTCGTGTCTGACTCCTTGCGACCCCAGGGACTGTAGCCCACCAGGCTTCTTTGTCCATGGGATCGTCCAGGCAAGAATACTGGAGTGGGTTGCCATTTCCTTCTGCAGGGGATTTTTCTGACCGAGGGATCGAACCTGGGTCTCCCGCATTGCAGGCAGATTCTTTACTATCTAAGCCCCAGGGAAGCCCTTTTAAAAACACCATTCCCTTTTAAATTATAAAATCCTATTCAAATTCACTGATGGTTTAATGACACTAATTAGATTGTGTGCTCAAGAAATCTGTCTGACAAACACCACTGCCAAATGTCACCAAAAGATGATGGCTTGTGAAGAGAGTGGAAATCGTCAAAACAGAGGCCGGCTGATGGGATGACGGTTACATAGTTTTAAATGGCTTCAGACAAATGATCTCTGCTGTAAATGGAGAAAAGAAACAATTAAAGCGCAGAGAACACGTCACCTTGAGGTTTGTGAATTGCGTTTCTGGGGCTCCCATCCTCTCTGCGGGCTTCTGGCCTTGGTCACCGGGAGGCCAGGTAAAGGACTCGGAAGAGACGGGCTGCCCTGACCTTTCAGGCTTCTGAGATGACATCAAGATGCAGGAGTCTGATGGAGAAAGTTCAAGAAGCCTGCTGGTGAGGAGAGGAAACCGCATCCCAGGGGTGAGCAGTGCGAGTGGGCGGGGTGGGCTCTTCAGATGGCTTTCGGGATTCACAGAAAACAGGAGGCTGCAGCTTCAAGGACAAAACCGATCGGGCGGCCTGCGGGCGGCGCTCGCTGGTACCGAGCGGCGGTTATCTGGACTGACTTTGGTGAGGACCTAATCCCGCAGCCACTGACCACGTGTGGCCGCAGTGCAGCTGGTCCACAGGGAACCGGGCTCTACGTGTCTGGTCGTGCACCCAGACTCAGCACGGCCACAACCGCTTATGTGGATCACCGGTTGAAGCGACACTTCAGAAATACAGGGTTAAATAAAGTAGCCTGAAATTACTTTTACCTTTAGCAGCCAGGTCCCCAGTGGCCCCCCAAAGACTCCTTCCTGCCTCCTGGTGTCCACCCCTCAGCTGGGCCCCTGCCGGGAGGGTGGATGCCTATGACAGCAGAGCAACATAGCAGGGGTGGGAGGGGGGGTCACCTTCAAGATTTGTCCAGAAGACACTGCGACCGCCTTCTTGGTCCCTTGGATCCTGGAGGCCCAGGTGAGGAGGACTTGAGGCCTCCTGCCCCAAACCAGGGGGTGAGTGAGCTGGGAAGGGGATCCTGCAGGCCTGGCCCCATGCTCAGATGAGACCGCCGCCCTGACCACGCCGGACCACACTTCACGAGAGGCCCGGCCATCTGCGAGCTGCTCCCAGATCCCCAGCCCGTGCGAGCTGAGCTATCTGATAACACGTTTGTTATTTCAAATGGCTAAAAATCTTTTGAGTAATTTGTTACATAACAATAAATCACTCATACAACCTGGTTTCTTTGGGTGTTTTAAGGTGGCTACAGGAAATGTAGAACCTATGAATTTTAACGTGCACACATTTCCACTGAACAGCAAGGTTCTGCAAGATTCTAAGTGCGGTTACACACGTGATCACAGACGTTATAAGTGGTCCCTCAACCAAGTGACATGACCTCTCTGTGCCTCACTAGTGCACATTTCTTCCTGGAATGTTTGCTTTTAAAATCTGGGATCAGAAAAAAATATATGTAGACAGTGAATGGAACTTCCCAGGTGGCCTCCTGGTAAAGAACCTGCCTGCCATGGTAGGAGACACGAGTCATGTTTTCAGTTCCCGGGTCGGGAAGATCCCCGGGAGGAGGGCATGGCAACCCACTCCAGTATTCTTGCCTGGAGAGTCCCACGGACAGAGGAGCCTGGGAGGCTGCCGTCTATAGGGTTGCAAAGAACATGACTGAGGTGACTTAGCACGCACCAGACAGTAAATACCAAAAAGAAAAAATTATGTTAGTTTTTTCCTTATCCCATCTAAATCAAAATAAATATTAGCTTGCCCCTCCTAGCCTGGAAAATCTCACGGATGGAGGAGCCTGGTGGGCTGTAGTCCATGGGGTCGCTAAGAATCGGACACAACTGAGTGACTTCACTTTCACGCATTGGAGAAGGAAATGGCAACCCACTCCAGTGTTCTTGCCTGGAGAATCCCAGGGACGGGGGAGCCTGGTGGGCTGCTGTCTATGGGGTCGCACAGAGTCAGACATGACTGAAGCGACTTAGCAGCAGCAGCCCCCGCAATTAATTATAAAAAGTCAGTGGGAAAAATGGAGAGAAGATGGACAAGTCCCAAGAAGAAAATAAAGACAATTCCTAAACACCTCACCCAGAGGTGACCACTGCTAATATTTTGGCGCTTCTTCTTGCTGGTAATGTCGCTATTTAGGGACATATGTTTGTAGATGAAGTCCAGCAATAAGATTTCTCCCCTGCTTTAAGCTTCTACAGGGTGACTTTAAATGCTGTTTCCACTCTTGGCCACAACCAGCTTCCAAGTGTTGACACGCAGGTATACATGGCCCGGTGAGGAACATCCCCAGGCATCAACCTCAGCCTGGCAGCAGATCATTGGGGATGTCCTGGGAGGCGAGATAGAGTGCCAGGCAGGGCGGGCCAGCCTGGGGACTGGGGGCGGTGGTCCTGGGCAGCGGGATTGTGGGCACACACAGTGGGCCGGCCTGTGGGCTCGGAGTTTGTCCTGGGCTGTGGAATTGTGGGTACACACAGGGGGTCAGTCCAGGGGCTCGGGGATGGTCCTGGGCGGCAAGATCTTGGGGCACACAGAGCAGGCCGGCCCAGGAGCCACTGGGCAGGTCCCGGGTGGCAGGGTCTGGGTGCGCGTGGCGGGCCGGCCCTGGGGCCACCGGGCAGGTCCCGGGCGGCGGGGTCTGGGCGCGCGTGGCGGGCCGGCCCGGGGCCCGAGGCCGGGGACTGACCTTGATGTGCTCGTGCAGCTGGGCCTCATGCTGCCGAGACAGCTGCTCGTGCTGCCTCTGGAACTCGGCGATGAGGATCTGTCTCTGCAGCTGCTGCTTCTGCTTGAGCGCCAGGAGCTCCTGCTGCAGCTGCTGCTCGCGGAGGCCCGGCTCCGCCACGGGCAGCGGGAACTGGTGGTCCAGGCGCAGGTCCATGGGCACCCCCGGGGGGGCCACCGGCAGAGGCAAGGCCGAGGCCACGTCCACTGCGGAGAGAGCACAGAACAGAGGCGCCGGTGACCGGGTGGCCTGCCGTCCTGGCCCGGCCCCGGCCACCCTCCCTGGGAGCCCACGCCGCCATCGGGGACGCCCACGCCGCCACCAGGGGGACGCCCATGCAGCGAGAGCCACTGCTCACTTCAGATGCCTCCTCCTACTTCCTACTCAACAGGCTCAGAAGGCAGGACTCGGGCCTTCCACCCTCTTCCTCCGAGGGGCCCGCCCCTCAGGCAGAAGCCAGTGGGAGGTCGGACCGGGATACACACTCAAATAGGCTCTCCTGCCTCTGCCCTGCCCTGTACCAAGAGGCCCTGCTCGCTCAAGGGACCCGGGTGCAGGCCTGGTGGCCTTTTCTGATGCTGTTTTTGAAAGCTGACACTGGCTGCCCTCAGGCAGAGGGGCGAGCGGCGTGCTTTTTTCCTTTGCGAGAAGCCACAGAAGAGTTGTGTGAAGGGCCCGTGGAACAGCGTGTGCCCTCGAAGTGGTCCGGACAGGCGCCAGGTGCGCAGCGCGTTTCAGCGGTGATGGGCGCGCCCTCTGGGAGACAGCCAGTGCAAGGCTCCCCCGGATCGCCTGCTTGGCTCACGCTGCAGGGGGACCGCTTCTGTGCTTTGCTAAGAAACAAACGGCCTTCACCGCACGGAGGCGTGGCCCACGAACAGCCATGAGTTGGCTCTGATTAGAAAGGGAAGCAGAACTGATCTAAACGCTTGTAGATCAACGCCAAATTAAAAGCGAAGAGGAGGCAGAAACCAGGTCTCCAATTACGGGTCTCACAAAATACCCCCAAGTGGGCGCTCCTCTCAGGATGGGATTATATCAGAAAAGCTGGGCCACTGGCTGTGGGCCTCCGACTTCCCAGAAAGGCTCCGGGGCCGCCTCCCTGAGGGTCTCTGTCAGAGACACCCCCCGACCCCCAGAAGTGGAGACAGCCCAGCAGAGGCCCCGGGGCCCCGCCTCGACCAGAAAGCCAGCTCACAACCTGCCCAGCCACAGGCCTGAGGGCCGGAGGCTGGGCCTCTCCTCCGGGGGCTCAGAGGTCTAGGGGAGACCCCGCTCAGCAGACAGGGGCCCCGGGCCAGTCTCCCCTCCAGAGTCATCGCCACCCAGGAGGGGGCCTCGTCGCAGCACCTCTGCCCAGGCCCTCTGCAGTCAGGCATTCTGACGCCCTGGACCTGGTCCCAGGGCCTCCCTGGGTGAGACCGGATCTAACCCAGTGCCTCTGGAAGTGCCCTCCAGCCCTGACCGCCCCGGCCACTGGGGCAAATGAGGGGCTTACAAAAGGTAGGTAGTATGGCCATTCATGAATTCTCTGTGCTTATTTTCCTAAGCTAAAATACTGCTTCTTGATGAGGTAAGTGGACTGTCAGAGACACAGCAGGCCGGCCCCACCTTGGTTCCGGTGGATTCTAGGAAAATGACCCAGGAGTGGAACCGCCCCTCGGGATAGCCCATTTCAGCAGTCACCACACAGGCAGGCCCCTGCCGGCCGTCCTGCTGATGAGTGAAGTGAGGTGGGGAGGCCTGGCTCCAGCTCAGTCCTGGGTCCTAACCCCCGAGCCCATGCCGGGGGCCCTGGTGTCCTGGACCAACACGCGGCCTCGCACCTGCAGGCTTGCTCACCTGGGCAGGGCGTGGGGCGCTGCCCGGGACAGCAGGGGCCTGGCTCCGGGGCTGCAGTCACCACCTCCCTCTCCCCGCCGCCAGAACTAAGCCTGGATTCCACCCGAGGCCCCCAGAGCCCGGGGCAGGTTGCATGCATGGAACGCCTGGGCCCTGGCCCCTGGGAACGGAGGGAAATCCTCAACATTCTATCATTTTTCAGAAAACATCTAATTCTCCTCTCTCTGACGTCCTAACAAGCCCTGGGTAAATACCAGCTCTTTGATTTTTCCCAAAATCAGTGAGGCGAAAACTCTGTTTTAAATGTATTTGTTTTTTTCTAGCTGGTTGTCAGGCTTGACGTGTGAAGGGCTTTTTATTTTATATTTATGTGACAGAAACGGACACAAGTGATTGTTCACGTGAACAGGCCCAGACGACAGTGGCGTCCCATCCCACCCCCACCACGCACAGCTGGCAGAGACGGGGCTTTACTGACTTCCTTTATTTTCTTTCTTTGATCATTTTTATTATGAAACATAGCAGGATGGAAAAACTGTGTAAACAACACCAGTTTTATAAAACCTCAGTATTTCCCTCCATTTGCTTCAGATTCTATTTTAAGGAATAGAATATTATGGAAGACAGGGAGCAGGGCTCAGGAAAGGGACTCAGAGGAAAGGGAAAGTGACTTGACGTCTTAAGGGAAATTCTGCTTTCCTTTCTCCCGGGGGTGGGGAAGGGCTGCGTATTTTCCTGCTTCCACTAATGACGGTGCTCAATGCTGCCTGGAAAACATCACGCCTGTGTGTGACGGCAGGCTTTCTGGCTCTTCTTTCTGCTTCCCTGGAAGAGGATGAAAAGCTTTTCTTCATTAACCGGTAACCTGCCTAGTTCTTTCGTGGATCAACAGGTGAGTGACTTAGCAGATCCCCTCAGGTTAGCTGGCCTTTGCTTTGTAAAGATAAAGCTGACTTCGTCTTCCTGGGTCACAGACACACACACAGCATCACTGAATCACGGGCAGATTGAGCCTGCAGCCGTTTATTGGGCACATCTGGGCCCATGTTCTTATGTGTGGACTGGCTCGCAGTGTCTCTGACACTCTTATCTGGTCAGGGAACAGTACTTTAGCTCAAGAAGCCACAGAGAATTAATGAAATAACCGTACTGCCTGCCTTTCGTAAGCAGGATCACCTCATTTGGCTTGATGGCAGGGGTGGTCAGGGGGTGGCCCCCTTAGGCGACATGTGAAGGTGACCTGAGATGTTGTACAGGAACAAGGTCAAGCCTGAGACGCTGCACAGAAGATACCCACGCACTGTCCGCTCACTGCGTCACGTTGCTGCTGTTAGTCACGCAGTCCCATCCAGCTCTGTAACCCCAGGGGCTGTGGCCCGCCAGGCTCCTCTGTCTGTGATTCTTCAGGGAGGAGCTGATTCTTCAGGCAGGAGCGCTGGAGTGGGGTGCCAGGCCCTCCTCCAGGGGATCTCGCCGACCCAGGGTTGGAACTCGCATGGCATTGGCAGGTGGATCTTCACTGTCGGAGCCACCAGGGAAGCTCTCACTGCACCATACCATCTCCCCATTTCTAATTTTTCACAGGCGAGGTCAGGAAGACGATCAGAAATGTCCAATAGTTAACATCTT
Organism: Connochaetes taurinus; assembly: GCA_006408615.1. NCBI lineage: Eukaryota > Metazoa > Chordata > Mammalia > Artiodactyla > Bovidae > Connochaetes > Connochaetes taurinus. Next base: position 134,675 of record SJXO01003272.1, on the reverse strand, counting down.
AAAAAGCTGAACATAAAACAACTTTGAGGGATCTGTTTTACTAACTTCAAAAATAGGGCGGGCCAAATGTTTTCTACGCCTGCATCCCCTCACTGCAGAAAAACGCCAGGGCCTCCTCTGTGCTGCGTGCTGGGGGGTTGTTCCCAGTCCAGCCTGCAGTGGGTCTGCTGTGCAAAGCGACCGGAGAGGGCAGAGGGTTTGAGGGACGCCCTGGGGAAGGGCCCACACGGGGGCTGCAGCTCTGAGTGGGAAGGGGCAGGTGAGCCAGGTCCCAGACAGCCAGTGTTAAGAGGGCGGGCGTGGGGGCGGAGACACAGGAGGCGCCTGGACTGCTCGCTTGGGGCGCAGGGCCTGCATCTGCAGATCCTGGGGGGCCCTGCAGGCCCAGGTTGGGGTGCCAGTGGCAGGGGGAGGCCGGGCCTCAGATGCAGAGGGGCTGGCATCGGGGCACTGGGCGTGAGAGACGAGGGGGCGGGGGCCGAGGGCGGGAAGGGAGGATGTGGCAGGCGCCCCGGCGTGGATGGGGTGGGGAGGTCTGAGGCTCCCGGCGTTCACTGCCCCTTCCCTCGGGTTCCTTTTGAGTCTGGAGCTGCAGGGAACATAAGGAGGAAACACACCCCACCCCTCCAGTCATTCCAGACACCAGAGCAGGTGGCCCAGGGAGGGGACGGCAAGGAGACCCCCGAGCAACACCATCCTGCCCGCAGAGAAGAGAGGGGCACCAGGCCAGGGGGCAGGGTGGTCACGGGCGGTCCTCACCATTTACTGTGAGAAACGGAGGCGAGGCCTGTTGGAATTTCCCCTTTTGAGGTTTCACATAAGACTTCATCCTCTGCTAAAGAAAGTCCAACGCAAAGAGAATGCAAAGCCAGATGTCAGCTCCGTCGGACGAGCCGTGCCCAGTGCCGGCTGTTCCGGCACCTCGGGAGACGGCCCTGAGGACAGGCACATGCACCAGCCCTGGCGTGGACACGGGGCCGCGGACCCAGGCCAGGCACTTCTCCCCGCCTGAGCTCAGCCTTGGGAGGCCAAGCGGGCCCCCCAGGCGGCCGGAGCCCCAGCTGAGGGATCAGACCCACAGTCCCCATTCATTCCACTGCTGGAGGGTGCGTCAGACATGCCCGCGACTATTTCTGTATCAAAAACTCGCCAAAATGCCACGAGTTCCCAACAGAAGCTGCTGGTGCTTTTGACCTAAAGCTCCCCGAAGAAAACAATGAGACTTTCTCTACTTAAAGAATGTGGCATCAAAACAAAAAAGCCTGTATTCTCATGAATATTTTATGGCAGAGTAGAAAATTGCTTTTATAGGTTGTGCCTTGAGAAACATATTAATACAATCAGACTCATGACGTTAGTAAAAGCACAAAGACTATATTCAGAGTTTCAATAAGAAATGGCAAGGCTGGGCCGTGACCTATAAGTTCTCAATCAGAAATAGAAAAGAAATCTGCTAGTCTCTAATTTTTTTAAAAAAATAAATGATCAGGGGGGGAAAAAAAGGACCCTGTAATTTTCCATTACATGGGTTGGTTCTTCTGTTCATAACACTACTTCATGTCATCACACAGACAGCAAACAAAGAGAAGGTCTATTCTTTAGAAAGCAGGGCCAGAGTGTAGGCTCTGTTCAAGCAAAGAACGGCTCATTCAGATCTAGGGGACAATAATAGATGCTTCATCCGCGTCAGCACGAGTTCCGCTCACACGGACGCTGGTCTGCCTGTGTGAGGGGAGGAGAGAGACGCCTGCGGGGGCGAGGAGGAGGAGGAGGAGGAAGAGGAGGAGAAAGGACGGGGGTCTACCAAAAACGCATAACCTATCTCAAAATGTTTTCAACGTTTATGACAACACGCGTCACACACCCCGGGGCACGCTGGCGCACCCCCGCCTCGCTCCCCGGGCCCCCAGCCCCGTGCTGACTCCGCTCAGCGCCCCTGCGTGTTGTGATCACAATTTCCAAGACACACCCCTAAACACGTGTCCCCTGCACTCAGCAGCTGTGGGTGGGGGAGGCGAGACGAAGGCCCCCAGGGAAAGACAGGAGTCTCAGGGCCAGGCTGCTTCAGCTTCCAGGACAGCTGAGAGGAAGAGCTCCTCTGGGGCGAGGCCAAGAGTGACCCCAGGAAGACCATGGGCCACCCCCCGCAGGGGGACCAACACTGGGACTAGAACCACCCTGCCTCCTGCTGCTGCCTGAGCCTGCTGTCTTCCAGGTGTGTTTTCCAGGTGCGCCCTCCAGCCAGCCGCCCTCCAGGTGCGCCCTCCACGTGTGCCTTTCAGGTGCACCTTCCAGGTGTGCCCTCCACGTGCACCTTCCATGTGCGCCTTCCAGGTGTGCCCTCCACGTGCGCCCTCCAAGTGCGGGGCCCAGGAGCCCCGTGGAGAAGCACGGCCTCATGTGAGTGAGGGCTGGAGGCAGGGAGGTCCAGACGCCCTGGAGGCTGCAGAGCTCTTGCACAGCGCCTCCCACACAGCTGCGCCCTCCCTTACGCTGGCCCCAGGCCTCCCAGGGCCGCCCAAGGCCGCCGTTTGTGCCCCTTCATTCCACTCCTCTTCCTTTGGGCTGCCCTCTCCCGGCAGGAACTCAGCCTCCTCCTGTGTCTCGGGAAGGAGGCGCATGGTGTCCCGTCTGGACATGTGCTCAAGCCCTTGTCCAGGGATCGTCCCTCTGCCTGCGCACAGAACTCCAGCGAGCAGTCACCTCCTCCAGGACGGTGGAGACAACATCCCTACCTCCTTGTTCCCAAGACTGTTACTGAGAAGCTCTGACTCTGGACGCGTGCCCTTTGCTCTCCCTCTGGCAGACCAGCTCCTGCCTGCCACGTTCTTAGCAGGAGGCTCTGGAAGTGAGGGTCTTTCCTCACCCACCGCGGAGCTCCACACCACCTGTCCAGTTTGGCAGCTCACGCCCCAGCCGTGGGGAATCTCCCTGGGTCATCATGCAGACCATCGCCCTTTCCTCCTTTTTCCCCTTGGGAACTTCCAGTACCTGGTGGTAAATCTGCAACAATCGCTGATTTTCTTTTTGCTTCTCCCCCACTTTCCGTGTCTAACGCTCAGCTCTCTTCGAGATTCCCTTAAATGTATTTTCTAAGTTTCCCACTGGGTTTTGCATACTTTTTGTGGCTGTGTCCCTGAGGACGAATGGAGGCAAGGATCCTAAGCTGTGAGTGGAGAGGGGACTCGAGGCTGAGCTTCACTAGGTGGTGCGTGGAGCTGGCGTCCGTCAGGACACGCCAGGCACCCATGGTTGGGGTCTGAGGCACCCGGAGCTGCAGGGCAGGAGGCTATGGTGATGGGGGGGGCGGTGACCGTGCCTGCTGCCCTCCAGCCTCCACTCCACTCGGCCCAGCCCCCTCCTGCCCCGCTCCTGTTCTGGAGGCGGGATGTGGGGCTGCTTTCCAAGGATGCCGTGGCGTCCACCCACTGGGATCTTGGCTGCACCCAAGGGCGGCGTGGAGTCTGGCCAAATCCAGTGTGACCTGTGACTTCAATCTCCACCTTCCAGACAGCTGCTGAAGCTGCTTCCTTTTCTGTTCCCCGCCCTGTGTTTTTTGAATGCCCCTTACAGGTCTCGCTGCACTGGGTCTTAGCAGCAGCACGTGGGGTCTTTGATTTTCACTGGGGCGGGTGGGATCTGGATCCCTGGCCAGGGATTGAGCCCGGGCCCCCTGCATTGGGAGCACGGAGTCTCAGCCACTGGGCTACCAGGGAAGTCCCTGTTCCCCCATCTCTGAGCTGATGACCTTTCTCTGGAATACAGATATAAATAGATAATTTTTTAGGGAAAATTAAAACAAAAAAAACACACAAAGCCAACGATAATGGTATAATCACCTCCCAAGGATCCGTCAGCCAGCTCCAAAAACTGCTGCCCTGTGGCCCGCCTTTCCTTCCATACCAGCCCACTGCCCTTCCTTCTAGATTATCCTGCAGCCGACCCGCCAGCAGAGCACTTTACCCCTAAGGACTGTGGTATCTCTAAATAAACTCTTAAGAAAACAGTCAACATACCCAAATAAGTTAACAACTCCATGATGCTATCAAATAGCCAGAAAGTATTATCATTTTTTTTTAGAGTCTCATACACGTTTCTGAGACTTTATTCAACTCAAGATTCAACTGGGGACTTCCCTGCTGGTCCAGTGGTTAAGAATCTGCCTTGCAATGCAGAGGATGTGGGTTTGATCCTTGGTCAAGAGAACTAAGATCCCACAGGCCATGGGGCAACTAAGCCCTCGAGCCTCAGTGCGAGCATCTGCTGAAAGAAAACGTGGCGGTGCGAAGATCCTGTGTAGCCAGAAACAAATCAAGACCCAGCTGAGGCCCGCACACGGCAGCCGGCTGGTGCAGCTGTGCATTCTCTCCAACCTACAGATGCCCCTTCTTCTCCCTCACGCCCATGCCCTCTCCAGCTGCCGGGCCGAAGACTCTGGTCACCCGTCCCGCGCTGACTGCCCCTGAGGTGCAGATCCACACGACAGATTCCCTGGGAGCAGGACTGGGTCTGGAGTCCCGGGGGACGCAGCTCCGATTCCCAGCAGGGCCGCCGCCCCCAGAGGGTCTGGTGTCCCCCGGGCTCCTGTGTCGCCAGCAGCTAAGGTGTTCCCCGATGATGCCGTCGGGCCTGTCAACACGGCCCTTCTGACCCCGTCTGTCGGTCCTGAGCTGCTGGCCGGGTGTGAAAGGGCTCCAAGTCAAGTGTCACGTTATCCCCACAGACAGCTTTTAGCAGAGAGGCAGGGCCAGTCCTTGACGATCTTTTATTTGCCAATTTTCAACAATACTGAGCTGCCCGTGCCGGGTCTAGCTTCGGGATCGCAGTGAACCGAGCCTCTGCAGTCCTGTCCTGATGCCCTCACACATCCTCGGGCAGCCTGCGTGACGGCACCAGGTCACCCAGAACCCACCAGCGGCCTGAGGACAGCCCTCAGTGTGGCTGTGACAGCTGTCCCGAAGTGCCCCTGCACCTCCCAGTCCCCAGGAGGGACCAGCGATGTCCCCAAGGACACCTGGGCTCCTTCAGTGGGAAACACGGAGACCACAGTCTTGGTTTTGGCTGCCACAGTTTATAATGTGTATATCCTTACTGGAGCTTTTGTGAATTTCAGGAGTGAAATTAGATCTATGTGTTCGATCTGTCATCTCACCATGGAACTTTGGGTGCATAACTTATTAGAAATATCATTCAAAACGGCTGAACGGTCATAATCAAGTTCCATTCAAAATACTGATTTATATGCAGTATCATTTTCCCCAAAGGTGCTCTTAACTGAATTACAATTATTCTATTTAATACTGTATGTGTGTGTATAAAGGGGAAATGAGGTAGAGAAGTCAGAAGAGCTTTTTAATGTAAACATTTAAAAATGTTCTGTAGGGAAGGTAAATAAGACAAGTGGTCCCATCTCAGCGTCTCCTGTAGACGAGTATGGCTCTCCCTGCTTTTCTGCCTCATTCAGATGTATGCACACAGGCGACGCCAAAGAAACGAGCTTATGTGAGCAACTCAGGAGAATATAAATTATGCTTGAAAAATAAAAATAAATAACAAACAGTATGGAGCAAGAACACACTATTATGTTTTATATTGTTTTGTTTTCAGCTGAGATCAAAATGTAAAGAAATAAACATATATAGTGGTATTTATACACGTATATCCAGAGACCTAGGTTCGATCCTTGGGTCAGGAAGATCCCCTGGAGAAGGGCATGGCACCCCATTCCAGTAGTCTTGCCCGGAGAATCCCATGGACAGAGGAGGCTGGTGGGCCACAGTCCATGGGGTCACACGGAGTCAGACAGGACTGAGCGACTCCCACTTTACCCATGTGTTACATGGGAAGGTTCTTTGTACCTGGCCTGGGGCGGGGAGAGACGCGACGCGCGGCGCCTCTGAGCCGCTTTCTGCACGTGGGCGCCTTGCACACACCTGCCCATCACGAGGGAGCAGCATGCACCTTCAGGCCCTGGTCGGCCCGGGCTCTGCCTCCATGAGAAGGCAGTGGGTTACCCTTCAAAAGCAAGCAGAGACAGGAGGGGGCAGGGCAAGTGCCTCAAGCTGAAGGCAGGAGAGGGCGTCAGGGGCAGACGCGGCAATCCCCCAGGTCGGCCCTGAGTCGCTGCGGACCACAGGTCTGCAGGCTGCTGGCCTGGGCTAGCTTCACATGTCAACAGGGACCCTGCAGGACACGGGTGGATGCCAGCGTCATCCCCACTGACAGGCAGGGAACAAGCTCAGAGTCTAACTGACGTGCCCGAGGCTACACAGCAAGTCTCACTGGACACCAACCAGGGGCGACGGGATGCCCGCGGGCGACAGAGCAGGAAGAGCCGGGAGGAGGGGGCCCGCAGGCCACCCGGGGGTGTTCTCAAGTGGGGCGACACAGGCCACCCTGGGGTGGGACTCTGGTTCTCAGGCAGGGCGGCACAGGCCACCTGGGGGTGTTCTCAGCCGGGGTGGCACAGGTCACCCTGGGTGGGACTGTGGTTCTCAGGCGGGGTGGTCAGCAGCTTGTGGACTTGGGAGCCACAGAGGCTGGGCCCTGCTCAGCTGTTGTGCTCAGGGTGCCTGGGGCTCCAGCAGCGCTTGGGTGATCAGGCCCCCTGCAGCCCGAGCATGCATGCTCTGGGGCTCTGAGAGCACTCCCTGCCACCAGGGCTGGTGGACCCCTTAGGTCCCTGCCCAAGGCTCCAGCTGTGGATTCTGTCCTGACCAAGGGCTGGGCGTCCCCCCAGGATCGCCAGCTGGCTCCAGCACCCCACAGGCCCGTGCTTTCCAGCCAAGAAAAGCCTCTACTTTTCCTGAAAGGCTCACAGGGGTCTGCTCCGAGAGCCCCTGCTCATGGCCGAGACACAGCCCCAAGGGTGCAGCCAGCTCGGGTCTGCACCACCCAACCAGTCCCGGAAAACAGGCTAAACAGCACCACCGAGCAAACCCGGCTGCCGAGCAGAGACGCAAACAGCAAGTTCCTGACAGCTCACTTTCGCTGCCAAAAACAACAAGTCACCGTTAATACCAGGTAATGTTTTACTCCACTGTCTCTTCCCCAAAGCTGGGTTTCACTTCCACTCACTCACACCTCCTCCCTAAGCGCCAAGTTTTCAACGAGCTTCTCCCTGGTGGAGAGCCTAAGGCCATCAGCACACCGAGGCCCGGCCACCCCTCACCCAGCACCGCGAGGGCCCCTCCTGCAGCTGCCGTGACCCTCTTCAAGGTCCCCGCTGAGCCTGCATGTCTGCAGACACCAGCGAGGACCCGGTCGGGGGCCAGAAGGCGGGAGGTGGGACCACTCGTGGAGAGCAGGCCCAGGGCCCCACTTCCAGGCACCAGGGCGGGCGTCCAGGTAACGCTGCTGAGAGAGAAGAGGCTGGGCCCCTGGCACAGGCACCTGGTCTCAAACGTCCAGTGTGGGGTCAGGGCTAATGTGAGTTCAAATCCCCCTGAGGACCAGTGGCCACCCAGGGGCCCTGCATGTGACCAGCGTTCATCGAGAGTCAGGACGCAGCCTCGAGCCAGGAGATCCCATGGCAGGGAGGTGTGAATGCAGGGAGAAGACTCCAGGGGAGCTGACCTGGCCCGGAGGGGTATCTGGGCGTGGCAGGCTGAGCTGAGCCTGTCCTGCCTCCCGAGCTGCTGAACGCCCTGCCCCTAAAGTGGGCCCAGAAGGCGACTTTCCCGAGGGTGGTGAAGACCCAAGGCAAGACCTGGAGGTCAGGATGCAGGAGACCCCCAGAAGGGCGCGAGCTGGCCCGCAGCGTCTGCACATGTGACAACTGAAGGCCGAGTCATGATCGCACCTGGGGACAAGCGTCCACAGCACCCGGCTCAGGTTCCAGCACACCAGGGGCGGAGGCCCCGGAGGGTAGGCCCGCAGTGCGAGTGAGGGGCCCCAGGTCCCCTAGACATGGAGACAAGACGGCTTTTCAACTGAAAGGATGGGAACAGGATGTGGAGACACACCGGCTTCACAAGGAACGAGAGGGCGTGTATTTGATGCGGACAGAGGACAAGCACCGGCCTCATCTCCTCGGGGCGGGGTGCCGATCCCGTGGCAGCTGCTGAGGAGTGTAGGTAAGGTCCCCCTCCGCCCCCTTCTCTCCTTTTGTCAAAGAAAGAAAAAGGCGTTTGTAGGACGGGAGCATGCAGGGGAGAGAACTCAGACAATGAGGCAGAATCCAGGCCATCTCACTGTTCTGCAAAAGCAGACCATCGAGGCCCTCCCACTCCCTTCTCACCCACCCCACCTCCTCCATCCCCCGGCCTGGGCCCCTGGGCACCTGCAGCGCAGCAGCCCCACCTCCAGCAGGGAGGGTGCAGCCTGTGTTTCAGGCCCGGCGGTGGGTTCCAAAGTGTGGGCACCCCTCTCCCCGCAGAGAAGGTCGGAGGTCAGAGGCAGCACCTAAGACAGATGGCTGAGCATTTCCAGAACTGGTGGGAGACACGGAAGCCACAACTAAGCAGGGACCCCAGCAAATGGCAGCAATCAAGACAATTTCCAAGCGGAACCACAGGCTCGAGAGAAGAGGGTCAGTGGACCCCGAGGACGAGCAAGCTGCCGACAAGGGGCACGTGGAAACGGCCAGAGAACCCGAGCCAGCCCCGAGGGCAGAGGAACAGCTGCCAAGCCAGAACCACGTGCTGGGGAACAGCGGTCAAGACTGCATGCAGAGCACACACAGACGGGGCCGCATCAGACTGAGAAGGCTGCAGGCGCGCCGACGAGCCCTCAGGGAAGGACGAGCCCACTGCGAGTCTGAGATGCGGGAGGAACGGCGAGCAGAGAATACGACACACATGAAAACGAGTCCACACGAAGAGCAAGGAGGCGGACGGCAGCGTCCGACTTGTGGATGGCGTCACGGAGGAAGCCCTGGGGGCCGGTGGCGAGGCAGGAGCGTTCCAGGGCCCTGGGACCCCTGCCCCCCATAGGGGTGGAGGTAGAAGTCAGAGGTTCACAGGCTGCCACACAGACCTGCTGGAGACCAAGAGGAGGGCCCTTAGGGCAGTGGCGGGGGGTGTGGCTAGGTCAGCAAAATGATTTTAAGAAAGAGACACACGGCTGCTAAGCGCCCCCACCTACACACACAGAGCTGGTCTTCCCAATGGACGTACACAACGGCACCTAAAGTCTGGCCAGAAATAATCACAACTGACTCTGATCAAACCTCCAGGTCTAACCACCGACGGACAGGAAACTCAGGCAAGAGAGGTCCGCTCTCAATGACAAGTCAGGGAGGAAATCAAGCGAAATCGAGAACCCAGGGAGACCCTGCAGAACAGACAACCCAGTATCTTCAGAGATAGACTGCGAAGCTCACAGAAAGGCAGGAGGAATCTTACAGGTGAGCTGGGGACAGACCAGCCACCACGCACAAACATTCAGCGGACCTCCTGTCAAACAACGAATCACAGAGACACCTGCTTTAAACACCATCAGGGTGAAGGGATGAAGAAGTGAAGTGAAGGTCGCTGAGTCGTGTCCGACTCTTTGTGACCTCACACACTATACAGCCCATGGAATTCTCCAGGCCAGAATACCGGAGTGGAGAGCTGTTCCCTTCTCCAGGGATTTTCCCAATCCAGGGATCGAACCCAGGTCTCCCGCATCACAGGTGGATTCTTTACCAGCTGAGCCACAAGGGAAGCCCAAGAACACTGGAGTGGGCAGCCTATCCCTTCTCCGGCGGATCTTCCCAACCCAGGAGTTGAAGCGGGGTCTCCTGCACTGCAGGCGGGCTCTTTACCAGCTGAGCTCCCAGGGAAACCAGGATAGCTGTGAAGCCGCAACGGGGGATAAAGAGGGTGCGGTATAGAAATACAATGGAACTTCAGCCCTAGGAAAGAAGGAAATCTTGTCATTTGTGAAAACATGGATGAACCTAGAGGATACTATACTAAGTAAAATAAGTCAGGTAGAGAAAGGCAAATACCACATGAGCTCACATATGTGACCTCTAAAAAAAAACGTGAACAAACCTAACAGAAAGAGACCAACTGGTGGGTGCGAGAGGGGACGGAGGCTGGAGTGTGAGGGAGACGGGAGGCCCAGACTCGCAGGGTCAGTCCGTCCGTCACGGGGTGTGACGTCGGCCGCAGGGAGCACAGTCGGTGAGACGGCAGCACAGGAGGTCCCCACGCACGAACAGGGCCCGTTCTCAGAGCGTGTTCGTGAAGTCCAGCGGGTTCACAGGGTGAGCCACGCGAGCCTGGGTCCCCGACTAACACAACCAGCTCCACTCTGCTGCGCTGTTACAGCTTTACGACACTTCCCGCACATAATACAGGTAAAAACAAACAAGCCATCTTCCACTTTTCCACTGCTTCTACTTTTTCCCATCTACATGCGATGGAGTGATGGGACTGGATGCCATGATCTTCGTCTTCTGAATGTTGAGTTTTAAGCCAACTCTCTCTCTCCTCTTTCACTTTCATCAAGAGGCCCTTTAGTTCTTCTTCACTTTCTGCCATAACAGTGGTGTGATCTGCATATCTGAGTTATTAATATTTCTCTCAGCAATCTTGATTCCAGCTGGTGCTTCATCCAGCCCAGTATTTTGCATGATGTGCTCTGCATATAAGTTAAATAAGCAGGGTGACAGTATACAGCCTTGACGCACTCCTTTTCCTGTTTGGAACCAGTCTGTTGTTCCATGTCCAGTTCTAACTGTTGCTTCCTGACCTGCATACAGATTTCTCAAGAGGCAGGTCAGGTGATCTGGTATTCCCATCTCTTTCAGAATCTCCCACAGTTTATTGTGATCCACAAAGTCAAAGGCTTTGGCATAGTCAATAAAGGAGAAATAGATGTTTTTCTGTAACTTGCTTGCTTTTTCGATAATGCAATGGATGTTGGCAATTTGATCTCTGGTTCCTCTGCCTTTTCTAAATCCAGCTTGAACATCTGGAAGTTCATGGTTCACGTATTGCTAAAGCCTGGCTTGGAGAATTTTGAGAATTACTTTACTAGCACGTGAGATGAGTGCAATTGTGCAGTAGTTTAAGCATTCTTTGGCATTGACTTTCTTTAGGATTGGAATGAAAACTGACCTTTTCCAGTCCTGTGGCCACTGCTGAGTTTTCCAAATTTGCTGGCATATTGAGTGCAGCACTTTCACGGCGTCAGCTTTCAGGATTGCAAATAGCTCAACTGGAATTCCATCACTTCCACTAGCTTTGCTCATAGTGATGCTTCATAAGGCCCACTTGACGTCACACTCCAGGATGTCTGGCTCTAGATTAGTGATCACATCATCATGATTATCTGGGTCGTGAAGATCTTTTTTGTACAGTTCTTTTGTGTATTCTTGCCACCTCTTGTTAATATCTTCTGCTTCTGTTAGGTCCATACCATTTCTGTCCTTTATCGAGCCCATCTTTGCATGCAATGTTCCCTTGGTATCTCTAATTTTCTTGAAGAGATCTCTAGTCTTTCCCATTCTATTGTTTTCCTCTGTTTCTTTGCCTTGATCGCTAAGGAAGGCTTTCTTATCTCTCCTTGCTATTCTTTGGAACTCTCCATTCAGATGCTTATATCTTTCCTTTTCTCTTTTTCTTCACTTCTCTTCTTTTCTCAGCTATTAGTGAGGCCTCCTCAGACAGCCATTTTGCCTTTTTCAGTTCTTTTTCTTGGGGATGGTTTTGATCCCTGTCTCCTGTACAATGTCACAAACCTCCGTCCATATTTCTTCAGGCACTCTATCAGATCTAATCCCTTGAATCTATTTGTCACTTCCACTGCATAATCATTAGGGATTTGATTTAGGTCATACCTGAATGGTCTAGCGGTTTTCCCTACTTTCTTCAATTTAAGTCTGAATTTGGTAATAAGGAGTTCATAATCTGAGCCACAGTCAGCTCCTGGTCTTGTTTTTGTTGACTGTATAGAGCTTCGCCATCTGTGGCTGCAAAGAATATAATCAATCTGACTTCAGTGTTGACCATCTGGTGATGTCCATGTGTAGAGTCTTCTCTTGTGTTGTTGGAAGAGGGTGTTTTTTATGACCAGTGCGTTCTCTTGGCAAAACGCTGTTAGCTTTTGCTCTGCTTCATTTTGTACTCCAAGGCCAAATTTGCCTGTTACTCCAGGTATCTCTTGACTTCCTACTTTTGCATTCCAGTCCCCTGTAATGAATGGGTGTTAGTTTTAGAAGGTCTTGTAGGTCTTCATGGAACCATTCAACTTCAGCTTCTTCGGCATTATAGTTGGGGCACAGACTTGGATTACCGTGATATTGAATGGTCTGCCTGGGATATGAACAGAGATCATCCCAGAGATCGTCCTGTCGTTTTTGAGACTGCATCCAAGTACTGCATTAATATGAAAATGGCATTGTACGTATTTTGAAAACAAGAAGATCCCTTTCTTTTAGAGATGCAGGCCCTGGAATAGTTACAGATGATATGATACACTGAGTGGGATTTGGTTCAAAACGTCCATGGTTGGAGGTAAGAGGTGAGGTGGGGCACTGGCCAAACATAGCTGGACAGGACCTGACTCTGCCAAGTTGGTTCATAGAACGTAAGGAGCCCTGCTACTTGTCTTTCTGCTTCTGAATGTGTCTAAAATTTTTTTATGATACAAAATTAAAAAGAAAATTTTAATTACATTTCTAAATATCTTCTGAGTCAAACAGGAAATCCTAACAACCACTTAAAAATAAGCAGAATGGAAAGATAATGAAAAAAATTACCTATAGTAACTTGAAAGTTTCTGGTCTTACTAGGAGGAAACTGACAAGCTTAAATGATTGTACTTGACAATAATAAGGATATAATTCATAAGCTAGAAAGATGGATCTTTAGAAAAACACTCTAGAACAAATCCAAGGAAAACAGATGGGAGGGGAGAGTAAACACATAGATAAACAGAAAATGTCCATCACCCTTATACAGCAACACAATTAGAAGTTGGTTCTTTGAAAAGATCAATAAAATAGACTAACTTCTAGAAAAATATGCTCATTCTCGGTGAGGCTAGTATAAAACCTTGTTACAAAAACCAAAGACATTATAAGAAAGAAAAATTACAATCCTGGCCATGAATACAGCCACAAAATTCCCAAATGAATTATTAGCAAGCTTAATCCAGCAGTCTGCAAAAACAAAACAAAACAGAAACCCAAAACGGTAATTGACCAAACTATGTGGCATTTTAAAATGAGAATGTAACATCTCTATAGAACATCTATAAATGTAATTCACGGCATTAATAATGACTTCATAATAAAAATAAGCATATTATATAATCCAACAACTATTCATTATTAAAGCCTTTAGCAAACTGTGAATAAAATTTCTTTTGCCTGAAAAGGGGATTTCTTAAAAAAAAAAAAAAAAATACAGCAAGTATTGCTTCTAAAGGCGAATGCTGACTGAGATAAGATTCCAGGCAACACCACTGCAGAGGAGCTGGCTGAGGGGTAACAATACAAGCAGAAAGGCAAGACACGCCGCCGTGGTGCAGACTCTATAATCGTCAGGCTAGAACTCCTCCCCTGCTTTCCCTGGTGGCTTAGTGGTAAGGAATTTGCCTGCCATGCAGGAGACTAGGGTTCGATCCCTGGGTGGGAAAGATCCCCTGAAGAAGGAAATGGCCACCCACTGCAGTATTCTTGCCTGGAGAATCCCATGGACAGAGAAATCTGGTGGGCCATGGTGTGAAGGGCTGCAAAGAGTCAGACACGACTGAAGCAACTCAGCATGATACATGCATTTACTCTCTTAGAGGAAAACAGAAAAAGCCTCCAGAAGGCATTGGCTCTAAGTGATTAGACTGTACTCGCACTGCCCTTGGAACAAACAGAGCTGATGACATGGCATCTGCTGAGTATTTACACCTGTGCGTCGTGGGCGCCTGAACAGGGCAGTGTCCGGCCTCCTGGACGAGATGCTCTGACACCCACAGCTTTTGCAGCCCCACCCACTGATGACTCGGCCTTCAGAACCTCTGGCGGGCTGCTTGGTGATGGTTTAGTTGCTACGTCATGTCTCACTTTTGTGACCCCATGGGCTGTAGCCTGCCAGGCTCCTCTGTCCCTGGGATTCTCCAGGCAAGAACACTGGAGCGGGTTGCCATTTCCCTCTCCAGGGGATCAAACCCTCGTCTGCTGCCTTGCAGGCGGATTCTCTACCACTGAGCCAGTGGAAGGGAAGCTCTGGTTTTTAACGCTGACGCGTCTCCTCAGCAGACGCAGAGCCGGCACACAAAAGAAGGTTCCTCAACGATGCCGAAATGCCACAATCCCTGTTTGGCTGAAGAGAAGTAAGTGGCAGAAGATGTGTCTTAACAAGTGTCCACTTCAGGCCGTCCCCCCACCCACACTAGCATATCACCCCCAAGAGGGGTTCACTGAAAGCTCTCCACATATAAACAGAACCCTGCGGCCACCCTGAGGACTCGGGCCACCAGCGAGGCTCGGGCAGAGCCGGGGTCACCGGCCCCCAGGCAGGAGGGAGCACACGGGGTGGCCCCGCTGGCCCAGCCTGGTGGCCGGCAGCATTGCCCCAAAGAGCAGGGTGCCCTCCTCGCCTCAGTGAGGACCCAGCCGACGGAATCTTTGGGCCCTACTGCTAGACACCTCAGGGTTAACTTAAAGTTCCTCACATTTTGCAGAGCTGTAATGAAACAAACCAAGGTGCTGGAGAAGGAACAGTGCATGTTCATTTTCTTAGCTGTCTCAGGAATTGGGCAATGCTGCTTTAAAGTTAATAAACCAGCAAATGGTAGACAGTAAGTACTGTGGCGCTGGAGAAGACTCTTGAGAGTCCCTTGGACTGCAAGGAGATCCAACCAGTCCATTCTAAAGGACATCAGTCCTGGGTGTTTTTTGGAACGAATGATGCTAAAGCTGAAACTCCAGTACTTTGCCACCTCATTCAAGGAGTTGACTCATTGGAAAAGACTGATGCTGGGAGGGACTGGGGCAGGAGGAGAAGGGGACGACCGAGGATGAGATGGCTGGATGGCATCACGGACTCGATGGACTTGAGTCTGAGTGAACTCCAGGAGTTGGTGATGGACAGACAGGGAGGCCTGGCATGCTGCGATTCATGGGGTCGCAGAGAGTCGGACACGACTGAGCGACTGAACTGAAGTATATCATTTATATGTTATAAACAGGATAGCCTGAATGAAAAATAACACTATAACTAGCAAAATCGGAAAGTGAACACGATAAAAAAAGGCTGAAGAATCTGTATGTGCTAATTCTCTAATCTCTCACGAGGCATCCGCAAACACTGCCTAGCGTGGCTGTGTCGAGAAGCAGCCATTTAGCTAAACACGTGGGCTTGCAAACAACCCGCAGGAACATGTGGACGGAGGATACAGCCTCCCAAGTGGCCAGAAGGACAGCACAGCCACTCACCCTAAAACCAAAGAGGAGGCCAGAGAGCCCGCAGACAAGGAGTCAAAGCAGAAGCACGTCACACAGGAAACGGCGCACACAAACTGGATGGAGAGCTCAGAACGAAACGCATCTGTTGTGCCACCGAGTGTGAATGGGATCTATTCACACAAAAACAAGCAGATTGGGTAAAAACAAAATGACAATTACTGTCCACCTAGGAAGCATCCAGAACAGAACGGGCAAAGAGCAACCAAAAGGAATCTGAGGTCGAAGCGTCAGTGTTGCAAAGGTCAGCCCTAAAGCAAAACCTAAACAAGACGAGGCCCATTTCACATGCGCGCGCGTGTGTGTGTGAAAAGTCACAAGACGGGGCCCATTTCATATGTGTGTGTATGTAAATCAGTCATCTTTTGTGACCCCATGGACTGCAGCCCACCAGGCTCCTCTGTCCATCGAATTTTTCAGGCAAGAATAATAGAGTGGATTGCCATTCCCTTCTCCGGGGATCTTCCTGACCCAGGGGTCAAACCCAGCTCTCCTGAATTGCAGGCGTATTTTGTAACCACTGAGCCACCAGGGAAGCCAGCCGGTACACAGCTTACCGTGAGAAAAGGGTGTCCTGGAGCTGTGTGTCCTCTAATGAAAGCCAAGACAGACAGTGCAGAGAAGTCAGAAGAGATGAACGGGAACTCAGAGCTGACCGCAGATCTGAACTTGCTCTGGCGCGCTTGGCACCAGTGACCCAAAACGTGAGCACACAGAGGACCTGAATAACACAATTAACACCGCAGCCAAGCGAGCCCTGAAAAGGCTGCACGATCAGAGAACTGATGACTTTCAAACTCCCACAAAACACTTAAGACGAGCAAGCCACACAAACAGAAAGTTTCCAGGTAAACACACAGAACCCAACGTACAGGCCCCAAGTCCTGTGCACACTGCCACAGGAAAAGAAACCAATAAAACCAGAAGAAAAACAAATTCAACCGAACGCCTTTCTCTTGAACACTCCAAACCTGAAAGGAAAGCGAAGAAAATTTATGAAATAAATCTAATGAGCTCATCACATACTGAAAATTTCAGGAATGGATTACAACTGAGCTCAGAGAGTCATTCATAGTCTTACACACGTAAGCAACGTTTTTAAAAAGGAATCGAAACAATTAAGCACTGGACTCAGAAAGTTCGAAAAGGAACCAAAAAATTAAGCCATATCTCATTCAAGAAAAAAAGAGGAACACGATAATAGTAAAAGAAATTAAAGGAAATACTCACTCAAGAAACAGAAAATCCATAGAATTGCTAAAACATGCCATGAGGACAAAGTTTGTGCTTAATGGGAGCAAAAATGTGGAAATGACAGTTGGAGGAGGTTTTGAAGAACCAGGCAGGCTGGAACATTACAAGCAAAACAAAACAGCCCTTTCCCTGTGGAAATCTTCAAAGATACACAAAACCAGAGATGATTACTGGGAATACCCTCATATACAGCTTCGTACAATGATCAACATTTTGTTTCATCTGTTAACATCCATTTTTTTTTGGTAACTGCATAGGATAAAACATCTCAGGTTTACATTGATAAAAGATGGCAAACAACGAGTCATTTTTTAAAGAAACAGACTTTTCACATCAGCATCGCTGTTGTTCAGTCGCTGAGTCGTGTCCGACTCTGCGATCCCATCCGTGAGTGATGAGGGCAGGACACGGGAAAACGTCAGGGCGAACAAGAGCCCTTCCACACACTGCTCCAAACAGCCGGTCAACCAGACAGCATATCTTCAGCCGGGCTGCACGGCAGTAGAGCCGCCGCTGCACCACCCGCCACCCGAGTCCGATTCTCAGCCGACCGCTGAAACTACTGAAATGCAGGCGGCCTCTACCCTCGGAGCCTCCGGGAGCCGCTCGAAAAGACAGGCTTTCTTTAGCAGCGTCTCCAGAGTAATCCACACACTGTATCAGCAATGAAGAAAGCGTTCCAAACCCGAGTCTCCAGAAAATAGAGAGACTTAGCCGGCACGTGGGTCTCCAGGTGCAGCCCTCTGGGTCCCCGCCACCCCGCCTGCCTGGGCGGTTCACAAGGAGGGCAGAGGGGCCTGGCGCAGGGACACACCCACCGCCCCGCTGCAGCCCCACGGCCTCCCCGCAGCCCGCGGCGTTCTTTTCCGGGAATCTGGAGGGCATGAACAGAGCAGGGAATCCGGAGGGCATGAACAGAGCCGGGAATCTGGAGTGCATGAACAGAGCAGGGAATCTGGAGTGCATGAACAGAGCAGGGAATCCGGAGGGCATGAACAGAACAGGGAATCCGGAGGGCATGAACAGAGCCGGGAATCCGGAGGGCATGAACAGAGCAGGGAATCTGGAGTGCATGAACAGAGCCGGGAATCTGGAGGGCATGAACAGAGCCGGGAATCTGGAGTGCATGAACAGAGCAGACTAAGGGCCCTCGGTGCTCTGTGAGTCCAGATGAAGCCGGGCGTCGGGTCCCCACCCCCTCCCCACTCTCTATCTCGGGAACTTCTCCTTAAAGCTCTTCAGAAAATCCTTTGCCTGTTTCTAATTTCTTCTGCATCCCCCAAGAAGAGAAACTGTCTTTGGGAAATATTTGCAAGCGCAAATTGAGCAAGAGGCTGTAAATAAAAACCTGGCGTGCAGTGGGGGAACTTGGCTTTCGAGAAGTGCACAAATGTGCTTCCGGGAAACTAAAAATAGAAGCAGGCCAGCTCGGTGCAAAAAAAAAAAAAGGGTGGGGGGGAACGTGCTCTGAGTTCTCACGTATAAAGGCAGCCGACGAAGGCAAATGTGAGTCCCAGAGAAGGCGCCTGGTGGAGGAATCCAGCGGGGGGCTCTGCAGTCGTGACTTTAGAAACGGTGAGAGTGGACGAGAACTCTCCCACGATTACAATGCAGGGACAGTGAGACAGAAACAACAGCAGAAAGCCCAGCGTTTCATCCTCAAGCATTTACTAAAGAGCCCCCCTCTAGTCCCCAAGGCCATCAGCTGTGGCCCCAGCGGGGACGGGTGATCCAGGCTGCTCAGACAGTAACTGCTAACACCTGGATTCAATCTGGCCACACCCCTGCAGCCGCGGGCCCCTCTCACGTGCCCACACTCTGCGCCTGGGCTGTGCTCACTCTACCATACATCAGGTTACCCCCTGAAAGCCATTTGGTTTGCCCTAAACCCCATGGATAAAAAACACATTATCTGAAAATTAAAAATAGTTTCGGTGGTCTAGGAAAGCCACAGACCTCCTCTGCCAGCGTCCTTGCCATTTCAGTTATGTAAGGTCAAGTTTACATAACAGAGAGAAGAAAGCATTTCAGAATTTCCCTCTTAGCAACCCCCTAACGTTTGCTTACGGGTTTCACCTAACAGCTGGGTTTCAGTAGGAGCCAATATTACTTAATAGTAACAGTTGAAATATTTAAAAATAGAAGGTGTTTCTTCCACTTGGCAGCAGAGAGAGAAGGGAGGGCAGCAGGGGGTGAAGCAGGGAGCAACCCCAGCTTCTCGGGGGTGGGCTGGCCTGGCCTCTTTCAGCAAGCGCCTCCTGGACACCAAGGTGCCCAACGAGGAAGGCAGCATCTTTTGGGGGCTCTGCAGGCTGGGGAGTAGGGCCAGGGGTGTGGGGATGTAGTGTGTGTTGGGGGTGGGGAGGGAAGGCGGTCAGGCTCAGATTTCAGTGTCTGAAAGGAACACCTGGGACACTTGTCAAAAATTCAATGCACTTGAAGCCCCTGGTGGCTCAGATGGTAAAGAATCTGCCTGCAACGCAGGAGACCCAGGTTCGATCCCTGGGTCGGGAAGACCCCTGGAGAAGGGAATGGCTACCCACTCCAGCATTCTTGCCTGGAGAATCCCCCGGACAGAGGCGGCTGGTGGGCCACAGTCCATGGGGTCGCAGAGTCAGACGTGACCAGGTGACTGACAGTGCATGTGCAGGGACACGGCGGAAGTGACCGAGCCTCTGCAGCGACCAGCACAGGTCGTGGCTGAAGGGCTGGCGGGCTGGCAGAGTACCCGTTACCATGGTTACCGCCACCCCTACCAGCAGCAGTGCCAGTGCAGGGATGCCACGCCCTCATGAGGGCGGTGGGCGGCCTGATCTGCGGCGTGGAGCCCCTGGCTGGGAGAGCGCTGCCTGGAGGATGACACCACGGGCGCCGTCCAGGACACAGGTGGCACGCGGGGGCGTGGCCCTCTGCGGAGACATCACATCCATGTGGACTCCATGCAGCCACCCCAGGTCCCCAGCCCTAGCCCAGCCCCCTCCCAGCAGGGGCTCTGAGAGACCCTTTCCAGCACGCCCGTGTCCCACGCCAGCCCTCACTGGCCCCCACGGGCAGCCCCCTGGAGCTCCCATTTCGGTTTGGCAGCCCCGCCTTGCCGACGACGTGCAGAGCCGAGACCCTGGGGCCACTGTGCAGTCCTTTGCATCAATCCCGGCCTGCCTGCCCCTCAGCGAGCCCCCTACTTCCATACACGGGGCAGCTTCAGCCTGCCCACTGCATCCATGCCAGCTCCCCACCCCTGCCCGCAATTTAAGCTCCAGAAATAACACGGATCTCGGCTTTACTCATAAATATACGTGTCCCAAGCGCCAAGGGTACTGACAGATGCCTGGGAAGGACGATCACTATGGAGGAGGGCATGAGCGAGTGAGTGAGTGGGACTAAAGCCCGCCTTGCCCGTGAGCCTTTCCAGACCCCGTTATTTAAAACTGCAGAGCCCCTTCCCCACGAGAGTTCTCCCGTCCCTCCTTGCTTCTCCTCCTCCACAACACTGGTGACCTTCTAGCATCTGCTCATGTTCTGTATCATCTATCGCCACCAAGTAGGATTTAATGACCGTATTTAGAATCCTGCATCTGACAGCTAGAGAATAAAACTCTTCTAAAGCACATACTGAAGAGTCATAAACACTGACCATAAAGCAACTCTCAACCAAAGTCAGAGGCTTGGTACTCTCTACTCACAGAAATCAATAACAAAAAGATGACTTGGAAAACTCTATACCTCCAGATGAAAAACACTTGTAAACGTGTCATTTTTTTCAAAGAAAAAAGAAGCATCAAAGTTTCCAGAGGCTACCAATTAGCTACTATCAACTAGAACTTGAATCCTACAAATGGGAATTTACCAAAGCATCTGCACCTGTCTCCAGAGAGCCCCATAACCTCCCTCAGGAAGAAAGGCCAAAAAGTAAGTGGGCTAAAGGATGTTCAACCTGAGAGTTTGGAGCAAGGATATCCACATACTTGCAGCCCACACTGCTCACCAAAAGCAGAAATAAGAACAGGAAAGAAGGGAGGAGAAAATAAATATTCACAGGTATCACTAGAGGCAGAAGCTGGTTCTTTGACAGATGACAAAACAGACAAAGCCAGATCAGACAGACAGGTGCCCTGGCTCCCACGACACCAGCTCTGCACGTGCCCTGCCCTGCTGGAAACACTTGGGGGGTCAGGGAGCGGGTTCAGGGGGAGACCGGACCAGCAGGACGCTGTGGGCACCCTTCGGCGGGCCTTCCGGGCTGCACACACGGGCGTTCAGGGGGCACCTGCGGGACTGAAGGGCGCGCTGCCCCCTCCCCTCGGGCTCCCAACTCTGCCCCCTGGCCGCTCCCGTCCTGCACGGCCGCCCAAGGTCACTGGTCAGACCCCAGCCTACTGCAGCGCCCAGGAGCCCGCCTGCCAGGGACGTGGCAGGTGTGGGTCCGCGGCTGCAGGCCGGTGCGGCTTCTCCTTAAAGGACAGCACTCTGCCTTCCTAGGGGACGAGGCTGAGAAGTCACAGCTGGCTAAGTGTGAGTGCTTTCCCAACAGACAACGACAGACGTGGACGAGACTAACCCTGGCAGGACACACTCCTTTAGACACACGCAAGGGGGTCACAGACTCTGGACACAGCCCCCTCACACCCCGCAGCCCCAAGAAGAGAGCAGAAAAGCTGGCTTGAAGAAAAAGACGGAAAGCGCTCTACCCACCGATGACGTGCACACACCCCCTCCCTTCCTGGCATCAGGCGTGCGTCCAGCGCCCAAACAGAACCAAGTCCTGGGCCGGAAAAACGTCGTGTCTTCCACCTAATAACCACTTTCAGATACACCACGAAGACACTAAGATTTCACGCTACAGTTTCTGTGTCAGTGCAGACCGTAGGGTCACGGCGGCCGGAGCCCCGTTTTTCCCTGTAAGGTGGACAGACAGCCAGTGGCCCACCTCCCCGCACTGGGCTCCAGCGGGCGCGGGCGGCTTCCGCATCAGGGGCACCTGGGGCGCGAGGCCCTGCCTGGCTGCCTTCGGGGCCCGCCTGGCTGAACCGGGGCCCGCTCGATCCTCACGGCTCTGGGCCCCCCAGCAGGCTCTTTCCAACTCGGCATCTATGGCAACAACCACAATACAAACTTAATGGGGTGGACAGCTGGTGAGAAACATAAATAAGCCAAACAACCCAGTTTCCACCCGGCAGGGGGGCCTGTGTCTCCCTCTCGCCAGCACTGTGGGGACTGCAGGGCGCAGCTGGGAGCCGGGCCGCGGCCAGGCGAGGCAGAGCGGGCCCGGAGGGGCGGCCGGCCAGCACTGTGGGGACTGCAGGGCGCAGCTGGGAGCCGGGCCACCGCCAGGCGGGGCAGAGCGGGCCCGGAGGGGCGGCCGGCCACGGGGGTGCGGGAGGAGGGCGCGAGCAGCCAGCCTAGGGCGGGGCACCCAGGGGCACAGCGTTGGGGAGTGGTTAAAGATGGCAAATGGAACACTCCTCCAGAGCCCACCAAAGCTGTGTGCGCACTAAAAAAAAAAAAAATCACCTACACAATCGCGGATAAAAGGCAAACCAGAGAGAGCAGGGTTCTAGGGGAAAACACACGTGTGAACAAGGGGTGCCTGCCTCCCAGCCCCGCAGAAGACACGCCTGAGCAGGGCAGGGGGCCCCGGCCACCAGCGCCCCCGGAAGGTCCCCGGTCTCTAGGTGCCCTGCCCGAAAGGGGAGCAGACAGGCCAGGAGAGCCATCATCACAGAAGGCAGACCCAGACAGACAGACGACAGGACCCTGCAGGGAACCTGCTGCCCAAGGAGAAGGGAGCCGGCCAGCAGGGCCATCCCAGAGAGAAGAGCGGCGGTCAGAGGCTGAGACCCCCCGCCCCCAGTTCAGGGGCCCGGCTCGGTCCCTGATCAGGGACCAGATCCACCTGCCACAACGACGACCTGGTGCAGCCAGATAAATAAATGTTTTTAAAAATAGACACACACAGAGAGAGGGTGGCCCCACTGCTCGGATGTCCCTCAGGGAGGAAGCTGACCTCAGCAGACAAGGGGGCCGGGCCTCAGTATGGGGAGGGAAAGCGTTCCCCAAAGCCATCAGAGCAGCCCTGGGTTTGGCGAGACCTGAGTGAAAGTACCGGGGAACACAAGAAGAAAGGAGACAGCAGGGAGAGAGACAGGAGCAGCGGCAGTGCCAGAGGGCGCGTGTTCCCTTCTCTGCAAACCCAGTCGGGTCCGCGGGCTCCCAGCCCACTCGGAACCGAGGGGTCCATAAAAGGCCCGCGGGTGCAGACAGCGCAGCGGGTGCCGCTCTGCCCCCAAGGCCGCGCAGCTGCAGGAGCACACTCGGCTCGCTTGGGGCCCTGGGGACCGACTGTCAAGGCCAAAGGCAGCAAGTGCCGGTGGGAGGCGGGGCTGGATTTAGGGCCAGAGGCAGAAACGCCAGGGCACGCCTGTCTCTCCTCTGGAGACGCCATCCACGGCACAGAACCCACAGCTTTCTCCCAAGAAGAACCACCGGGGGGAGGCATCCACTTTCTTGCCTGTAAATCCCACCGCCCAGTGTTCCTCCAAGGCAGGGGGCGAGGCCTTCGGCAGGAGTGGCCAGCGCTGAGCCCTGAGTCCCTCCTCTCGGGAGCTCAGTCCCCAGGCAGGTGGGGGCTCCAGGGAGCACCCCTTGGCCCGAGCGCTGAGGGCAGCCTAGCCGCTGGTGGTTGAGCTGCGGCAGTTCTTGTGGCCGCCACTCAAAGCCAGATGTGGCACCTGCGCTGCCGTCGGTAGGGGGGGGCCCGGACCAGCCGGTGGATCCGCGGCAACCCGAGTACCCCCTCTGTGGGCAGACCCGTGCGCCAGGCTCGGCGTTAAAGATGGCTATGTGGGCATGAATCACTCAGGAGGTCTGTGCTCAGTGCAGCAGAGAGCAGGCGTGGACGTGACTCCAAGAAAAAGCCCGAGCAGGTGTGAAGCCTGGTGCTCAACGGAACTCTGAGCGCTTTGTCATTAAGCTTCTCTACACCGGCTGGTTTTGCTTCCTTTTAAGCAGCTGTCCTGGGGGACGGGGGCATCATTAAGGCCTCTGGGCTGGTTGTGGGGTCCACAGTCATGCTGGAGGAAGCAGCAGAGCCGGGGGGCGGGGCGGGCACTGGGACAAGCAGACCCGAGGGTACCGGTGAGCCGGGGGTCAGTGGACAGAGAAGGATGGGAAGCACTGTGGGGCCCTCCCAGCCCCCCGCTTTCTGGGCCCCCGACACTCTGCCAGGCTGAGAGAGGACGTGCCGGTGGCTCGAGGTCACACGGCCTCGGGGAGGCAGGCAGGTCTCGCCACCCGGGCCCCAGGCGTTGCATTAACAGTAGCTCAGCTGAGCCACTAAGCCTTCCCTGGCGGCTCAGACAGTAAACTGTCTGCAATGCCAGAGACCCGGGTTCAGTCCCTGGGTCGGAAAGATCCCCTGGAGAATGGATTGGCAACCCACTCCAGTATTCTTGCCTGGGAAATCCTGTGGACAGAGGAGCCTGGCGGGCCACAATCCACGGGGTCACAAAGACTCAGACACGACTGAGCGGCTAACACAGCTGGGCCCAGCCCTGACCCTGCACTGACTTCCTTACCATGGAGCCCAAAGCGGGAGGGCAGGGGTGGAGCCTCGGGAACCAGGAGGAGGAGGAGGAGACAGTGGACAAAAAGACAGCCTGGCGTGTGCCATGTGAGCGGCTGTGAGCAGAGGAGACAGTTCCCTGGCCCGCGCAGAACAGAGACGAGCTGTGTCAGGAGGGGCCCAGGACGAGGAAGCCCAAGTCCGCTCTCCCTTCCAGTGCTGAGCAGGCGGCAGCCGTGGGGGCCCCCGAAGCTGGCCGTCAGGCCTTCACTGAGCCCCATCCCGACCCCAGGAGCCCAGCCTTATGGGAAAAGCACACCAGGGAGGGGCCAGCAGGCAGTACAACGGGTGAGGCTTTGCCGCAGGGGATTACGATCCAGGATGAACTGCTTCCCGCGGGGGAAGGGCCGGGCCAGCTGCTTTCCCCAGGCCACGTGTGTCCTCAGCTAGGCACCTGCCCCGCCTCTCCTCTAGCCAGAGCAAACGGACAACAAGAATGGCAAGACGTGCCTGGGAGCCATCCTGAGTTCCAGCCAGCCTCAAGTGGTCCCTGCTCCAAAACCTGAGAAGGGTCAAGCAATTCGGTAACCCTTGCACGGCGAGGTGGTCGGATGCTCGGGAAGATTCGGGAATCTGCAGCTGGAGCCAGACCTCACTTTTTCATAGCAGGTTTGGGTAAGTTCTCCAGAGTTTCGGCAGTGTCTTCAAGCTTCCATTATTCTCTTTAAAAAAATGACACCCTTGTCACACAGCCTTGAAAGGACAGCTCGGGATCGCTGATGGAAACGCACGTTTATGGCGAGGGCAACGGCGTCCCCGGTGAGGCTCCTGTGTGGTCGGCACCTCGTCCTGGTGGCTGGGCTGGCCTAGAGGTCCCCGGCCTTCTCTGAGAGGGGGCCCCTGCAGAGCAGAAATGGGCCCCTGCCCCGTTGCGGACCCGCTGGCTGACCCTGGGGAAGCTGCCTTGCCCCTCGCCTCTGGTGGAGAGTGGGCCCTTGGCAGTGGTGCCCAGATGAGCCTCTCGGGGCCCCCAGGGCTGCTTCCTCCACGTTGTTGCCGGCAACAGGGGCTTCTCCTTCAGGCCCTGCACCCATCCTGGTGCTGAGCGTCTCCACGGTCCGGCTCCGAGGGAGCTCGCCTGCTGGGTCCGCAGCCTGCACCCCACACACTCACCACGAGGCCTCTTTTCCAGACTAAACACGCACTGCTTTTATAATCAGGAAAAAAGTATGCTACTTTCAAAAAAAATAAACGAAATTGATTCAGGAATGGAGGACCAAAGTGCTTGTAGAGTCCCCTGGCACAGCGGGCATGCAAGCTCTCTGCCAGGGCCCAGCTCTTGCCTCCTCCTCTGCCCTCAAGTCCCACGTCTCTCCCCACCTATACTCTGAGCTTCCTGGGAGCCCGCAGGGTGCCCGCCACTCTGCCTGCACCCCAAGTCCCCACCCAGGAAAGAAAAGACAACCCCCCCGGGAAGGATGAGGGGGTGACATTCCACTTCATCCAAAAAATGAGGAAATATGATACTAACACAGATCCCTGGGTCAGGAAGATCCCCTGGAGAAGGGCATGGCTACCCACTCCAGTATTCTTGCCTGGAGAATCCCACGGACAGAGGAGCTTAGAGGGCTACAGTCCATGGGGCTGCAAAAGAGTTGGACACAACTGAGCGCGCACACACACACCCCCCACAGGACAACAGTAACGGAGGAGCTGTTATGACCCAATGGTAGGCAAACCGTTATGTTTTCTCCCTTTTATAATAGAACTATTCACAACTAAAAACTTTAAAACAAGAAAAAAAATGCAAAAAAGAAGGAAAGGCTTGTTAACATATAAAAAGTTAAGGGGGAAGGTGGAGAAATCAGAAAGAACCCAAAACAAAGAGCATTTTAGCGGGTGCCTTCTACAATGCAAACTTTTCTAGTGAGAGAGATTCTTGTAGGAATGACCTCAAGTCTTGAGTCAAGATGGCCCACAAATAGAAGGGATGAACGGTGTTTTTTTATTTGAAGTAAGACTTCACAAGGACTGACTGTGTTTAAAGAGAACCATTGTCAGAAAGGCTGTCGAGAGGGCTGCCTTTCACAGCCAGGAACAGACAAGAAATGCACCAGGTGGAGGTGGGGAGGGCCACGTGGGCGCTTGCCCGCTCACGGTAAAAGGCGTGCATTCACGAGAGCAAGTTCCCACAGGGACTGCTGGAGTAATTCCTGCAAATCATAGAGTCTGTTTTCACACCGCCGAGTGTCAAAAGAGTACTTTAAGCTCAACCGGAATTGACATAGCACACCTGAAAATGTCTCTAACCCTGTATCATAAAAATGTGGCTCTAGGACTTTCCTGGTGGGCCACTAGTTAAGAATCTGCCTGCCCATGCAGGGGACGCAGGCTCGATCCCTTGGTCCTAGAGGATTCCATGTGCCACGGGGCAGCCAAGCCCGTGAGCCACAACTACCTAGCCTGCAAGCTGCAACTACTGAGCCTGCGTGCCTGGGGCCCGTGCTCTACAAGGAGAAGCCTCCGCAATGAGAAGGCTGTGCCCCCCGACTGCAGGAGCCCCTGCCTGCTGCAGCGAAGACCCAGCTCAGCAAAGAATAAATAAATATTCTATTTAAACGCGGCTTGACAGAAACTGTCAATACTGATTTTCAAATTATTATATAGGCTGAGGTCCGTATTTCTTTGTTGAACGCACTGTACAGTGCTTATGTAAATGGGGAGCGTGTGCTTGGTTGTGTCCCAACTCTTTGGGACCCCACGGACTGCAGCCCACCAGGCTCCTCTGTCCAGGGGATTCTCCGGGCAGGAATACTGGAGTGGGTTGCCATTTCCTTCTCCAGTACAGTGCTCAGAATGACCGAAAGCATAGACTTTTAAAGAATGCCCTTCGCTTCAGCAGCTTGTAAGGCAGAGCTCACGGCAAAGACTCCGTGGCCAGTGTGTGGCACGGGCAGCCCCCAGCACGGCCCCTCCTCCTGTAGGCTGGCGCTCACGGGTGCCTCTTCTCCGGGTTTTAGAGCCACGCTGCACACGCTGACCCGCGGGGTCACCAGCAAGCGCAGCGTCATCCTCTGACTCTGACCAATGGAATCTGGAGGTGCGGGGCTACTGGCTCCTGTGTCCTGGGGGCCCCTCCCCGACATGCTATCTCTGAAGTGGGGGGCTTCCCCAAAAGAGAGAGACGGGGGGTAGCAGACCACGAGGACTGGGCTGGGATCAGAGCCGGCACGGCCACGGCCCTGTCCACGCTGTCTCCAGCGTCCTGGCGTCTACCCAGGGACCACCACCAACAGACACAGGCTTGATCTCTGAGAATCCTGCAGAGACGACATGATTATCCCATCCAGGGCTGAGACCAAGACACTGGGCAGCTTGCTTGAAGCCACCCAGTCCGTGGGTCACCAGGATTCCAGGCCTCCCCCTGCACCCCCATCCAGAACTGCGGTCCATGTTCGTACACGGGAGGCCCGCACGAAGTCTCCACCAGCAGGACGTGCTTCTCAAGCTGGAAGGCGAACGGGAAGCCACCCGCTTTCTGGCTCACTTGGGACCCACCTTTCCACAGTCTATCAAGCTACTGAAACCCCCTCCACCCACACCTGGGCAAGCATCAGGAAACTGCCTCGAGAGGCCTGAGCTACACAAGAACTCGGTGTTTAAACCAAAGCCGCCCTGGCCAGACGGACTCAGGGAAAGGGGAAGCGGCCCTCTGACTCTGCGGGGGTCAGACAGGATAGCGGAGCATCGCCAGCTGCTCGTTTCAGCCCCCCCCACCCCCCGCCGTCCTGGGTGAACGTAAACCTGCTGGGCAGGTGGATGCCAGCCCGGGGCCGTGGCACCTTCGAGGAGCACCGCAGACACCCGAGCTGCGTGTCTGGGGAGACGCCAGAGACAGCGTTCGGCAGGCCTCCGAGAGTCGCTAGCAAAGGAAGGAGTCCTTCCAGCTCAGCCTCGACTTCTTTCTAGCTGGATGGGGAAGGTGCAGCCACAGGCGGTGTGGCTGGGGGCTGGGGCAGAGGCAGGGGTCCACGTGCCCCTCCTCGTCCCAGCCGGCCCTGCACATGCAGACAGCGGGCACGGTGGGTGCAGGCAGGCTGGCGTCCAGGAGGTGCCACGGAGCGCAAACCACAAAGACGGGGGCCTTGCCTCAGGACACGGCCAAGCCAGGCCCGGCAGTGCTNTGGGGGCTGGGGCAGAGGCAGGGGTCCACGTGCCCCTCCTCGTCCCAGCCGGCCCTGCACATGCAGACAGCGGGCACGGTGGGTGCAGGCAGGCTGGCGTCCAGGAGGTGCCACGGAGCGCAAACCACAAAGACGGGGGCCTTGCCTCAGGACACGGCCAAGCCAGGCCCGGCAGTGCTGACCTCAAAATGCTCACAGTGGCTCCCTGACATCCATCCCAGGCCTTCTCGGGCTGTTTTATTCTCACCAAGGCCAAGGAGCCCGAGAGGAACGGATCCAGTCTCTGAGCTGAAATCCTGGAGGATACCAGATGGAAGGTAAGCATTTTACAAGGAGGAGAAAGAAAGGCTTCCACAGCCGTGCAGATTAGAAAAACACTGCCCAGGGCACAGCATGCAGAAATAGCGTACATGGAATGAGAAATTCCTAATCACAGCCGACGCTTTTTGCTAATTACAGAAGGAAAGCTGCTTCGAGAAACATCAAGGACACTTTCCCCCAGGAGCTTGCGGCCCTGGACCCAATGAGACCTGCCCCGTGGTGTCCCCAGCTCAAGTGCAGGGCTCCTTCCTTCGAGGCCTGGAGTTAGACCCCAAACGAGCAGTTCTCACCTTTGGGAAGAACACACCCTGTCGGAGCTCAGGACACAGAGGACCTGGAATTCTCTGCCACTTAAGTAGCATTAAGCCGCGCCCATTTCATATCCAAAACCATCGCCCTATTTTACCCCGGGAAAGAGCACGTGACCCCCTTGGACTTGAGACCCCACCCCTTTCTCTCCACACCCCCCCAGGATGGTGGAGCCCCAGACACCCCTTTGGGGGCGCCCAGGGCCCAGCAGGGCTGGGGGAGTGGACTCACCGGTGCTGGGCATGTGGTTCACACGGGCGGGGTTGAGCAGCTCCACTGGCTGGTCTCGGCCAGAAAGTCCATCTGGAGGACAGAGAAAGCACTGGGCTTCAGAAACTGCTCTGGCTGATAGCCACGGCGCATTTCTGGAGCGACCGCAAGCAGCAGGGGAGTACACACAGAGGAGCTGCTCGCAGCCTTCCCAGACACAGCCCAGGGGCCCGGGGCCACCGAGCCACAGCCCTCGAGGCCCGATCGACAGCACCCAGGCTGCTCCCGCTCTCGGGATGGGCGCGGAAGCCAAGACTCGCAAACCCGCTCCCGGGGAAACCCCGGCCCAGGCTCCCAGAGCCGAAGGGACCGTTTCTCACGGGTTTACCTTTCGATTGTATTCTGACCGCAAAGACGGCAGAACCAGAACCACACCTGCCCTTCACTCAGCACAGGGGGTCATTAGAGCACGTTCTCCCACAGATGAGAAGGAAACACCGGGAAGACTTCCAGGAATCACACACTTGGGATGTAAAATTAGCTCCAACAGTGGGTGTGAACATCCACGGTGACAAGGGCGTCGTCACAGACGCTGGCGTGTGGTCACTCTCGCTAGTGACTTTCAGGAGAAATCACTGGCTTCCCAGAGCAGCCATCGGCTCCCTCAGGCCAGCTTACAAACTGGGACAAAAGCAAGTAAGAAAAGAGCAGGTCTCCCGACTTTATACTAAAGCCTTGCTTTTCACCCCAAATGGACGTCACCTCGTGGCCTTCGAGTGCATTATTCCATGACCCTGGTGTGTCTTTGGAGACGGTCAAAATCCAAGGACAAACACCATGACCCTGAGGACACCCTGCAGCATCTCCCGAGGAAGCAGAGAGGCCTCTGCGGCGTCATGGGCCTGGAGCTCTCTGCTCAGAGTATGAGGGACCCCACACACGAGCTGATGTTTGGCCTGCCCACCCGGGTCAGGGAAGGGAACCGCTGGGCTCCGTTCTCGGGCTGGGCCAGCTTGTGCTTCACACAGGCTGCAACTCCGAGCCCCACGCGGACATCCTCCCAGCCCTGCTGAGTGAGGTCAGGCAGGAAAGCTGCACGGGAAGACTATCCCGCCTCAGTGTGAGGGTGGAGGAGGCGCCCTGCCTCTCAGGAGGCGTCTCCGCATGAAATCCTCTGAGAGCCGACTCCGCAGAGGGGCCATCAGGGGCTGGAGCCCAGCTCCGATGCCTGCAGCATAGAGCCGGGAAGCCGGGAGAGCCCGCGGTGCCGGGTACATGGCCCACCTCTCCCCACTCCTCCACAGACCACCCTGTCAGCCAGATGCCACCAGCAAACTCTGCACTCCTCACTCCGAAAGGGGGATCTCAGAGGCCCAGACGTGAGAGGTCTCCTCGCAGAAGGCAGCAGACAGGACAGCAGGGGGCAGGACCTGAATCAAGGCGGGACAGGAGATGAGGCCACGGGGAGGACACACAGGCGCCAGGCCTCCTCTCCCTGCCTGCCGGCAGCTCTGGGAGCCTGAGGCTGCCAGTTCAGGGCGTGAGGCCCTGGGCACGCGAGGAGGACTCCTAAGGTCACAAGGTGACGACCCAGGCTGAGAACACGGAGGTGTGCAGGGCCCCCTCGAGCCCCTGGGGGATTCAGACCCAAACACAGGGGGAAGATGCACTGCGTCCTCGGATGGGGGCAGCAGGGCCCCAAGTGGCAGGCGAGCTCAGCAGGCACACGACTGTGCCAGGCACGGACGTCAGCCCTGAGGATGTCACTCCATGTCACGTCGGAGGCCAGAGCCGGTGGCGAGCACCCCTGAGGGCTCACAAATCCAGGTCCCGGTCTCAGGGCTCACAAAGCAAAGCTGTTCAGTTCAGCTCAGCCCCAGGGACTGCAGCACGCCAGGCCTCCCTGTCCATCACCAACTCCCAGAGCTCACCCAAACTCATGTCCATCGAGTCAGAGATGCCATCCAACCATCTCATCCTCCGTCGTCCCCTTCTCCGCCTTCCCTCAATCTTTCCCGGCATCAGGGTCTTTTCCAATGAGTTAGCTCTTCACATCAGGTGGCCAAGGATTGGAGCTTCAGCTTCAGTCCTTCCAGTGAATATTCAGGACTGGTTTCAGAGAGCATAGGTTCCTTCTACAAGGTCACGGGTATCAGTCTTTCTTTTACAGCTTTTCCTTTCTGTATCAGGTTTAAGAAGCTCTTCCTCCCACAGAGGTTGCAAAGATACTTTACATTACCGCCATCTGGAAGTGTCGTGGTTTTTCCCTTTTGTGTGTAAATCTCATCTCTCTGGTATTGCTTTTGTATATGGTATAAAGTATGTCTTTTTTTTTTTTCGATGAGAACAGCCAAATGTCCCATTACCATTATTAAGAAGCCTTACTTTCAGGACCTTTCGGCAACACTGACTGTTACAAGCCAAACTTCTGTCCTTTAGGCCAACTTGTTTATACCTGTGCCAATAATCCCACTAACAGCCATAACTTGACACCAGGTCTTACCACCCGGCCAGGTGAAAGCCTCTGTCTTCTGCAAAATCACCCTGGGCGGTATTGGGCCTTAACCACAGAAATCTGAGAATCAGTTAAGTCCCAAAGAAAGAAAAAGACAGAGGTGGGGAGACAGAAAAAGGAAGGGAGGGCGTTGTTTTTTTTCCAAACTAAAAAGTCTTTATCGATCCGTACATGACTCAAATGCCTCCTACCCCGGCAAAAAAAAAAAAGGCATTGCGGTCTCTTCCCCAGCCCTCCCTTTGGCCCCCGACACAACACCCCACAACAGCGGCAGCTGGAAGTTGGAACAGGGCGAGGGGGCACTCATGCCGAGGGAGCCGGCCCGGGAGAGGCAGCGGAGCCTCGGAGCCGGGCCCAGATTCCTGGGGCCCCGATCCACATGTCTGACTGCGAGGCAGAGCTGGGGGCGCCGGCGGCCTCCCTGTCCTCCGTGGAGAAGGGGGAGGAGGAGACCGTGGCAGATGAAGAGCCATTCCCTCGGCCTGAGGACAGAGCCTGCTGCCCCCTGATGGGCCCAGAGCTGGGACCCACCCCCCTGGTGCCCCGGACCCCTCTATGAAGGGCGATGGGGGGGACAGGACATGCACTGTGACGGGCTGGGAAAGAGAACCGGGAAGGGAGGAAAGAAGAAGAAAAAGGGAGCCTGAATGGGACCGCACCGTGCCCAAACTTTGGGGGCAGAGAACCTTGGCAGTACCATGTGTCCCAACTCATGAACACGGAGCATCACTTCATCTCATTTCTCTCAAAATGGTTTTAGACTTTTGAGTGCAGAGATCTTGAACATCTTTAGATTTATTGCCAGACACTTGATACTTGAAGTAAAATATTATGTAACCCATGGACTGTAGCACACCAGGCTCCTCCATCCATGGGATTCTTCAGGCGAGAGTACTGGAGTGGGTTGCCATTTCCTTCTCCACGGGATCTTCCCGACCCAGGGATCGAACTCAGGTCTCCCACGTTACAGGCAGACGCTTTACCCTCAGAGCCACGACGGAAGCCCCCAAATACTATGTATAGTACTTTAAATTTTAGTTGCTATTTGCTGGTTTATAGAAACACAATCAGTGTTTATACGGTAGCTTTGCACTATAGCATCTTGCTAATCAACCCACATTCATTCTAACCATTCACCTGAAGTTATTCTGAACTTTCTACATGCAGAAACACATCACTTCTGATAGTGACTGCTCTTCCTTTCCAGACCCGCAGCCTTTTTGTGTCTTTTTCTCACCTTATTCTACAGCTCAGGCTTAGGGAACATTATTGAACAGAAATAGTGAAAGGGAACACCCTTGTCTGGCTTGCCATCTTACCGGGAATGTTTGCAATTATTTCACCAGCAAGTATAACATTTGTTGTCAGTTTCTGACATAAGTTTATTAGTTTAAGAAAAGTTCCCTTGTATTTCTACTTTGCAAAGACTACTTTAAAATCACGTGTGTGTGCTTAACTTTATTAACCTTTTCTGTATCAATTCATACAGTTAAATAATTTCCCTTTTCATCTGAGAATTTCCTTTTCTTGCGTCTAACCAACTTGCATTTCTGGGGTAAATGGACTTGGTCAGGTCCAGAGAGTTCTGAGACAAAAGGAAAAGCTGAAGTCATACAGATAGATGGGATTTGAGCGAGGTCCGGACTCTGCTCTACTTTTGATTCCAAAGTGTTGGCAACCCAGCCTCGCATTTCCGCCTTAGTTCCACACTTGCTCTCTCATCATGCACGTGAAAGAACAGGAAAAGGTACTATTCTGAAAGGTGCTTAGTGGGGCTTTCTCAACGTAGGTCACCAAAATGAAGTGGGGATGACAAGGCTGCTTGTCACCCGGTTCGTTGTTTTAATTGTTAGAATTGTTTTATTATCCTTATTGCTGTTTTATTCATTTTTAGTTTTTGGCCATGCCGTGAGGCATGTGGGATCTGAACGCACGCTGGTGCTGGGGCTGCCCAGCTGGGTGGACACCCGTCCGCCAGGCCTCTCCACAGCAGAGGTGCTCGCTTGTTCCCCTTCCACACAGTGCTCATTGGAAGAAAGCCAATATGAGCTGCCCACACGTGTCAAAAGGGCCCGAGCTCTCCTCCCCACACTTCTCAGGAGCTAGGAAGAGTGGGCCTGCTCCCGAGGAGGCCACAGGAGCACAGGGGACCCAGGGCCGCCCGGTAGTGGGGCCCCCAGGAGGAGGCAGGAGCAGGTGCAGGGGGGCAGGGCCCGGCTGGGACCCCGAATGGGGCTCAGCGGGGTGGGCGGGCAGCCGGCCCTCAGTCTGCGTCTCCCGGATGCACTTGCAAGGTCAGCATGCGAATTACTTCTGTACCTCCAGGGCTCCAGAGCCTGGTGAGAAGCTAGGACATCTCAGTAAGAATGATGGTCTTAGCCCCTCCTTTCCCCGCCCTCCCCGTGAACTCAGGTGTTATTACAGGGAACTTGCTAGAAGGTCTGCAAAGGGAAGGGGGCTCCTCCCCAGCACGTGTCTGAGTTTGGGGTTTCCCTCTGCCGCCTGGATCCTTAAGGCTCCTGGACACACGTCCGCGATGAGGGTCCAAGGGTGAGGGGGCCCCAATTCCTGGATGTGGGGCCTCAGCCGAGGAGAAGGCTTCCAAACCTGGAGCCGCAGGTGGGCCGGGCCTGGCGGACCGGGGCGGTCGGAGGGAAGGTGCTCGCGGGGCCACCACGAGGGCTAGGGTGGGCGCACAGGGCGGGGTCTGTGGGCCAGGCTCACCTGCTGACCCCCGCCCTGGCCCGGGGGGTGCTCAGCCCCTCCCATGCTGTACGGGTCTGTGCGGAGTGTGTGGGGTGTCGCAGGACGTGCCCTGCCCCTGACCCGTGGACCTGTGGCGCCCTCCTACTGGGAGCCTGACCCTCTTGCTCATTCACACCACGGAAGGCGGCTCAGGAGCCTGAAATGCCACAGCCACAAACGACTCTCGAGGTCAGAACACACTTGCGTCCCCCGGGCCCTTTCGCCTGACGTGGAGGGGTCTCCATCGCCCGCTCCGGCAGGACTCGGCCCCTCCCATCCTGGCCTCCCGCCGCTCAGCTCCCTGCCTCCTTTGCCAACAGGCCCTCGGGCACCCCTCTCCCTCCCAGTCCACGTCCCACGGGGCCCCCGCCCAGCTGACACCAGCCCCGCTCCAGGCTCCATACACTCAGGACGGCCAGGCGGGCGCCTCCCCCGTGAGCTTTGCCAAGAGCCAACAGCATCCCGAACCATTCGATGCTTCTTGTCCTCATCGTGCACGCTGTGGAAGAATGGCCCAGTTCTATAATAAAGCTTGTGTGTGTCCATTAATGTGAATTAAACTTTAATGAGCTAAGTGTTATGAATTCCTGAGGCACGTCCAATACCGTTTGCGGATATTTATTAAGAGAAAATAAAAACGGAAGCGGGACCTTTTTCCTCTAGAGCAGTATTTTTCCTGCAGGAAAATCAGGCAAACTTCACAAAGGTGAAGGCTGATCTATGAGGTTTTCCTGTGCTTCCCCTGAAAATCAAATCCCCTCCAGCTAGCTACCAGATTGCAGGGAATACGCATTTCAAGGAACAGGTTCAATCAGGGCCACCGGGAGGCTCTGGTCAGGCAGGTGGGAAGGAGAGGAGGGCAGGTCCAGTGCCCCGGCTCCCGGAGTGGTGGGCAAGCCCTACAGGCTAGGGACTGCAGGTCGGGGGCTCAGGCCCAGGTTTGCACCTTGACCTGAAAAAGCGACGAAGCCAACCAGCAAAGTGGACCCCAGCTTGGGTGGAAGGTGATATTTGGGAATTAGTATTCATTTTGTTGAGTGTGATAAGGGGATTACACCTGTTAAAAACACACACCAAAGTATCTACGGAAAAGCGCTGTGACATTTGGGATTTGTTTTAAATTCTCCAGGAGATAAAGCTTGGGGAGGGGGGTCTGATGACACGGGAATGGTCACAAAGCCTGGGGTTCTGATGGGCACAGGGGGCTCTCACTGCACCAACTAAGTAGGAGTTTCCGAGAGGTGCCAAGACAAGCCCTCGCTTCCTGTTCAGCAGCATCTGTCCTCACTTCACACGGGCCAGCACACTGGCCTAACCAGTTCCCTCACGAGCATTCCTAACCATCTCCAGCTGATTACCAGCCCCTAGCTGTGCAGGCAAGCGAACCCTCCGAACACACATTCAACTCAGCGAAGGGGTCAAGAAATGGATATTTCCTGCCGTATCAGTAAACATGGATGCCACAGTCATCAGCGATTCCGGCCCTCCAAAAGTGAATTTCTGAGTCCTGAGGGCGCTCAGGAAGAAGAACAGTACCTGCAACGCGGCAGCCACTAGGCTGCAGCCATGCCCTGCGGGCAGCACCCAGGAGCTCGGGACGCTGGCCCCAGAGAGCCGGGGTACATGCGAAAAGAGTGACTTCAGTGAGCCCAGACTCTTGCATCTTCCCGTAGCAGAAAACCACGAAATCCCTGAAACTGGGTTGTCTGGTTTCCTTTACTTAACAATAACCTCGTGATGTTCAGACCACCTGCCCTTTGTCGTAAAACTTCTATATAACCTGGCTCCTCCCCTTGCCTCCTCAGAGCAGCTCTCTCAGGGCTACTGAGATGCCGTCTCCCTGGCTTGAAGTCCTAAAAATCCCCACGGAATAAGGTGTAACTCTCAACTTTGAGGCTGTGACCATTTTGTAAGGTGACTGGATCCTGGGCTCCTGAGATGCATGGGACACAGACCCCAGCTGATGTCAGGCTGACCTCAGCCCTGGTCAGGGTGGACTGGCCCTCACCTACGTGAGACAAGACCCACCGACCAGAAAGCCGGGTCGTGAGGAAGGACATGCAGTGAGCGTGATCACGAGCTCCCAGGAGGGGCCTGGACCTCAGAGCTGCCCGTGGTGGAGCACACGCTGTCCCATCCCTGGGGTTCATGTCCAGCTCGAGCTGCAGGAGGGGAAGGAGGGAAGGCCAGGGAGGGATGCTTCGCGGGTGGGCAGTGCTGGAGCCCTGGAGGCCAGACAAAGGCCAGCTCTGTCCTCCCTGGCCTAGGGCTGCGTTTCCTGGAGGGAGTTTCCCAGCTCGCCTTTCGGAAGATGGTCCTCCAGGGACTGTCTGCCCCTCCCCACCCTCCCCAAGTGGAGCCCACAGCTCTCAGCTGTCCCCACAGCCTGGCCCAGCTCAACTGTTAATAAGTGATTTAGAAAATCAGGAGTGAGTGTCCTAAGCCCGCCTTTGAAAACAGATCCGTCTCTGCTCTGGGGAGGATGTCCATCTGCCCTGCGGGTAGGACGCGATTGGGTGAGTCATTCCAAAGCTGTTTGCTAGAGCTCCGGAGGCGGACAAGGGAAATGACCTCGGAGGCAGAATGTGCAGATTCTCGGAGTCCGAGCAAGAAATCATAGACGACAGAAGGTCCACAGGGGCCTGAGCAGACGCACACGGTGAGCCTGCATCTCCGTGACTTAAGAACGGCAAAAAGGAACACAGCTACTGGCAAGGACTGAGAACCAGCTGAGGCCCACCTGTCGATAAGCAGGCTTCCTCCAGCTGCTCAGACCAGCCCACACGCCTCTGAAAAGCCACAGGCAAACCCACCACCATGAATTCTGCAGGCTTCCTATTTTCTGAACTAACGACCTCTTAACTGCCGAGCGGTCTAATGGACATAACTCCCCGAGGCCACCC
Source organism: Connochaetes taurinus (assembly GCA_006408615.1). Lineage (NCBI taxonomy): Eukaryota > Metazoa > Chordata > Mammalia > Artiodactyla > Bovidae > Connochaetes > Connochaetes taurinus. Next base: position 97,276 of record SJXO01003272.1, on the reverse strand, counting down.
CCTCACCGGGACACAGCGGCCCTCTGCGTGGGACAGGGCCACATCCTGGAGGCTGCGTGGCCCTGGGGGATTCGGGGTCCACCAGGCCAGGCTTCCCCCGAACACGGAGGGTGGTGAGTGGTCATGTCGCTTCAGCCCAGGCTCAGTTTCTTCATGTGTCAAGTGGGGACGTAAACTGACCCGGGGTAAATAAAAGAACGTAAATGAAGGACAATAACGTGCCCCTCTCACTTCACATGCCCCTCTGTGACACGCGCAGCCCCGTCTGCGGGCAGAACCAACGCACGCCCAGTCCCACGGCAGCTGATGGGACGAAGCACCTCCTGAAACCCTGAGTCAGCGAGGAAAACCACTGGACGGATGAGCCGGTGCCCAGCCCGCCTTCCACACCGCCGAGCGTTAAAGACTAGCTGGAAGGTGTCGGTGGTTAAGCAACAGGAAGCCAGAAAAGAGGTGCCTGTTAATAAGCAGCTGGTGAGAAGTGAGTCACGAACACAGAACAATAAACCCACAATAGCCATTTGGAGCAAGTTCACGCAGGCAAGTTGACAGTGTGGCTGGAGCGCGCTCACGGGGGACGCACCCTGCAGGCTCTGGGGGCACAGACTCCCGTGCTGAGAGGTCACGGCCCGAGGAAGGCGGCAAAGGACTGGCGTGGGAGTGACGCCAGGCCAACAGCTGCAGGAGCTGGGGCCCGGACCCGGCCGCCTCCGCCCGCACGGCACCTGCGCCAGCCTCCCCTTGCAGCTACGATCATCTCAAGTCAACTTACAAGTGCAGCTGAGGGGCCACCGCGGGGTGGACGGGGAGGCCTGCAACACGGGCTTTGAACCTTCTCAGGAAGCCTGCCTTTCTCTCATGTTTGTACTACCTAATAATATACAGCTTGTAGTTTTGGTTTTTTAAAAATGATTTCCATTGTCTTGATTTTCTAAAAGGTAACTTTATAGAAACAAGAGGGGACACGCAGGCCACCCCTGCAAAGGCACACTCCCCTGGAGGGGGCGCTGCTCCAACACTCCCCTGGAGGGTAACTGCAGCCGTGGCTGAACCATCACCTGCTCCGAACCACGTGAACACCTTGTGGCCGAGAGGACTCGGTCTCGCTGCACTAGCTGCCGGTCATTCAAAGGTGTCCACGCACGCAAGAGAATGGCATCATTATTATTTAATTCAAACCTCCCCAGTACATCCCTTCCTCCAGTAAAACTAGCTTTTCCAGGTCCTGTGAAAAGCTGGTATACAAGCAGCAGAATCACTGTTACATTTTGTTACACAGAATATGGATCCACTGTACAGAGCGCAGCTTCTCCTGAAACAAGGAGAACTAAACCTTATCATTATTCCTCTTAGGACCATTTTTATACAATGCGAACTTCAGTTTCTAAAAATACAGCGGGTGCACTCCACTGTGTTCTATTTTAACCTTCTAAAAATAGAGCTACTGACAGCAGCAATTTGCTGTTAGACACTAGCTGTGCGGATGTCAGTGACAGGATACGGATTTCTGCCCTTTGCCTTCTCTTCCGTGGGTGGCTTGGCACCCTGGTGGGCGGCACTGAGGCTTGGCTGGGTCCACCAAGACCGGGTGCCCAATGCCATGGCCCAGATCTGCTTCTGGGTGCCCCTGACCTCACACGAATGACCTGACCTCACTTTCCACATCCGTAAAATGGGCTAAGTGGCGGTCCTCACCCAGCAGGGCAGACGGGATGAGAAGAGGCTCCCGTGTAGTACCCTGAGTGACCCCCCAGGCCCAAGGGGCAGGCTGCCTGGGAAACCCCAGCCCCAGAGCCAGGCCTGCCCCCCTTCCCTGCCGCCAGCAGGCGGGTTAGTTCTCCGAAGATTTAGCAGTAACTAAGGAGGCACAGGGAAGGAGCAAGACAGGAGGGCAGCCCCTGCCCCCGGAGCCCCAGTGTCCTGTGGGGCCCTCACGGGGCAGGCCCAGGGGCCCCTGCCAGCCACCCCCACCCTGCCCTTCCCAAGCACAGACGTGGCCCCCAGCCACACTGGGAAGTGGCAGGCTGCCTCCCAGTCGCCAGTATGTTAAAAATGCCTGTTTCAAACAACCTTCCAAATTTTGAGAGCTTCACAGTTCTAAAAACAGAGATATATCCAAATTTTTAGACGATACTCTCTATCTTCTGTATTCCATATGGACTAATTTTTGAAAGAAGAAGAAAGTAGAAACAAAGCATTTCTCTCCTCCTCCCCTCAACACAGATATGCACACTCTGACCATCCAGATGGTGCTCTAGAGGCACATCAGCCCGCTAACACTCACTTGCCCTTGGTTTAGAAACCGCACGCCCCAGGCTGGGACTTGAACTCCCTGCCTTTTAAGTGAAATCACACAGGTGGTCTCTGGACTTAATGAAGCTCGGGTTCTTTATGTCTTTTCATAGGACGAATTCAGTGAGAGACAAAAGTTCTAGGTAAGAAAGTGAATTTATTTAGAGAGACACACACCGCACAGGCAGAGTGTGAGCCACCTCTGAAGGCAAGAGGCCCTGAAATATGAGGTGGGCAAGTTGTGGGCTGGGCGATTTCATAGGCTGATGAGTGGGAGGATTATTCAAACTGTTTTGGGAGAAGAGGTGGGGATTTCCAGCAACAGGGTCACCGCCCACTCTTTGGCCTTACATGATCATGGTGCCTACGTTTGTGCATTATTTAGCATATGTTGATGTAAGTTTGGGTGAACTCCAGGAGTTGGTGATGGACAGGGAGGCCCAGCGTGCTGCAATTCATGGGGTCGCAAAGAGTCGGACGCGACTGAGCAACTGAACTGATGTATCATAATGAGCGTACAATGGTGCGCCAGGTCTACAGGAAGTCACATCTTCCACCATCTTGGACCTACTTGGCTCTAACCAGCTTTTGTCATGCCCTATGGATATGGATATCCTTTTAAATATTGTGCCCTGCTCCCTGCCTGCCTGTTTCAGTTTCGGGATGAACAGCCCCCTGGCCTGGGCGGCCAGAGGCTCCACCTGGCTAAGCTGCGTGAACCTCTCACTGCCCAGCAAGCGTCCTGGGCGCCCACAGTGGGAGGAGCAAAGCAAGAGCCTGGGGCATATTTCTACCCCCAAAGCTTACCTCCTTGATGGATTGCACTGAACTGATGACACATCTTCATCTTCTCATACAATATTATAATCACTGGAACAGAGTCATTTCCTATCCCTCAAAATTCAACACAGATGTGAAATCATGTATGTAGCCCTCCACTGTATTAACTTACCAACAACTAATAGAATCATGAGGCAAAGGAAATCTGTAGAAATTTCACCAAACGAAAACCAAAAAAAAAGGAGCCTTTCTTAATCTATAACCAATTCCTTTGGTTCTTATACCTATACAGATTATGTCTGACTGCTTAGGCATGAGGGCGATCTGTAATGAAATGAAAATAAGCACCATTAGGTGGGTACTCAGTTATGACTGATGGGGCATTAAAGTAACCACAGACAATTAGAAAGAATGGCAAACGTTTTAATGCAACTGCAGGAAAGAGGAACTGGGAAACAAACAGTGGTCAAATCTGGGCCGCTTGGTTGACGATCTGAATTCACAGGGGCACCTGTAGCAAAAACCGACTCACACTTTGGGAAACACGGCTACCACGAGCACCCAACGCACAGAGGTGGACAGGACACAGAATCGACTACAACCCGAATAAGACACAAAGTCAGGCCTCTGGGCTGCTGAACCTGGTCAGGTTAAGTCATCCGGAGAATCCTATACAGTTCTCAGATTACCTAAGAAGAAACAACACTGGACGGAGAGCTCGCATTTCAACCAGAAAAGCCAAGAGACAATAAAATACCTTAAAACAGCCGAGTGAACTACAAGTCGCCTACAGTGCTGCTGCTAAGTTGCTTCAGTCGTGTCCGACTCTGTGCGACCCCACAGACGGCAGCCCGCCAGGCTCCCCCGTCCCTGGGATTCTCCAGGCAAGAGCACTGGAGTGGGTTGCCGTTTCCTTCTCCAGTGCATGAAAGTGAAAAGTGAAAGGGAAGTCGCTCAGTCGCGTCCGACTCCCAGCGACCCCATGGACTGCAGCCCACCAGGCTCCTCTGTCCTTGGGGTTTTCCAGGCAAGAGCACTGGAGTGGGGTGCCATCACCTTTTCTGCACCTACAGTTCTATACCCTGCTAAACTATCATTCAAGAAGAAGAAAAGGACATTTTTCTGACAAACAGAAACTGAGAAAGTTTACCACAAACAAACTCCTGTTGAAATAACAACTACTGGTTTATTTCAGAAAGTCCCTTCCAGCGTGGAAGAGTGTGATGCCAGGAGCAAGGGCAAGGAAATGGGCCACTAACCACGCAAGTGCATACAGATGAGGACTGGCTACTGAGCCGACACCAAGCGCCACCGGGTCACGAAGGTTACTCTCACTACGTGTCATCCCGTTTCCTCAAACCTTTGCTGCAGTGCCGCTGTGTGTGTGTGTTTCAAAATCACTGTCCAAATCACCTAGTGGGTTTCCTCTTAAAAACAATGAAAATCTTCAACATAAACAAGTTTCCCCTCTTCACTTTGTTAAGGCAGGAAACTAATGACCAAAGTTTAGCTCATTTTTGAATAATTCCCTGGTGGTTCAGTGGTTAAAAAAAACCCACCTGCCAATGCAGGAGACACAGCTTCAATCCCCGGGTCAGGAAGATCTCCTGGAGAAGGAAATGGCAATCCACTCCAGTATTTTTGCCTGGGAAATCCCACTGACAGAGGAGCCTGGCAGGCTACTGTCCACAGAGGTCACAAAAAGTCAGACACGACTGAAGCAACTTAGCAAGCTGGTGTGCAGGACTTAAAAATATGCATTTCTGCGCTCTCCTTCTCTCTGATGAACCATCATCTGTACTTTGCTCTGATTTCTGTATCTTTACTCATCTAGCCCTTATTAATGAAATAAGAATTAACTATAGCTACCTCTGAAACTGCACTGGCTGAGTCCCAAAGCGCTCCACACACGGCCTGGCTTCTTCTCACAAAGAGGAGGCAACCAGTGAGACATGGCCCAGCCCAAGTAACTCTTTACAACACTCTTTGCAGAAGCAGCGTTTGGTAGCACTGAGAACACAGTAATAGCTCATCCATCCAACTTTTAAACACAAAAAGCTACAAGAACATGACTGACAGCAATCAATATGGTGTTCCACTTGACACTGTATTTGCATATTGGAGAGCCCTTCTCTGAAATCAGCTATACTTGTGCAAAAGCAACTCTTTGTGAGACAAAATCAACAAAAGATTGCTTATCCTCTGCTACATTCGGAAATTAGTACAAAGTAACCAGCTCTTGGAAAGGGATAAACCACTTTATGCAAAGACTTTTGCAAATGCTCTCTATTAATGCAAATATTATGTTTGTCTTTTATTTGAATGCAAACAGCATCTGTTTTGCACAGTCAATGCCACCGCTTTGTAGTTTGTGCTGAGCAACTCAAGTGTGTTCCAGCTGCTTTTTAGAGCTTGAAGCAGATTTCCAGAGAGCCAGCGTCACAAAAGGAAGGGCAGGGAAGAGTGCAGGAAGCCAGTGAGTGGGGTACGGTTCCTGTGGCTCTTGCAGAGGCTTCTTCGCTTTTTAGGCAAGAAAGAAACAAATCCAAGAGTGAATTCCAGAACTTGCTTCTGGAGCAGTTGGGCTTTCTGTGTGGGATTTTTTTTTTTAATGGTTCTAAGGAAAAATTAGGATTGCCTTTTATAAATTCTTTTGTTGGGAAAATACACCCAGAAGAGAAACGCGTGTTGGAAAGGAAACACTGGGTGGCATGAGGCTGCTATCAGAGCGCCCAACGCAGGAGCAAGGCTGCTCCCCTCGAAAGCTCTGCCCTCACCCCACCGCGTCCGCCGTCTGCGACGAGAGTGCCGGCGTAGGAGGCTCCTCGCCAACACCGCCATCCTAAGATCACTGGATCCTTCTGCTGTCTCTGCCACAGAATCAAGAGTCCTAACAGGGACGAAATCTTAACGGTGTTTCTTTTTAAATCCATGCCCTTAAATCAATGACCAGTTCAGTACTGGTAGAAGCTGGGTGGATGGGTGTGTGGATGAAATAAATCACGCTCTAAATGAGGAAACAAATAATATGAAAAAACTGGCCTGAGACTCTTCAGATAGCCTCCAGATCTCTACCCAATCAAGAGTTCTTGGAAACAGTGGGATCTCAAAACATTAACAATACTAATTTTACCATTCCATCTGTACAGAATGCAGACATATTACCAATCAGACACATTAGATGGAAATCTCCATGGAGTGGGCTGGAGAGGAAAGGGGGAGAGCCTTCGTACTTTCAGAGGCTTCTCAAAATGAACATCTGCTCTCATGTAAGCTTGCCATTAAAACTCCAGAATGTCTCTTTGGACAGATAACTCTAAACCTTCTAACAATCCCTTTAATGGTCAATTTCATTATTAATTACATTTCGAATTGACTAATTTCCCCAGATAACTGCTGGACATCTTCTGCTACTCATCCCTCCGCCGGATTCATATAGGAAGAGATTTGGCTTGGACAAAATACACTCAGAACATCAGTATTTGAAAGACGGATAAATGTGACTTCTCCAAAAAACACAAGGTGCAACTTACGATGAAATAGGTCATTTGAGTCTCAGCTTAGTCTCAACCCACTCCAGTATTCCTGCCTGGAGAACCTCAAGGACAGAGGAGCCTGGCGGGCTACATACAGTCCATAGGGTCGCAGAGCTGGATACGACTGAAGCGACTTAGCATGCAACCTCAATGACAACCAGAAAAAAGCTGAAGCTGTGGAGAGAAGAAATTAGCCTTAAAATGCCTGTGTTAGGGTCCATCCAGTTCAGTTCAGTTCAGTTGCTCAGTCGTGTCCGACTCTTTGCGACCTCATGGAACCGCAGCACGCCAGGCCTCCCTGTCCATCACCAACTCCTGGAGTTTACCGAAACCCATGTCCATCAAGATGGTGATGCCATCCAACCATCTCATCCACTGTCGTCCCCTTCTCCTCCTGCCTTCAATCTTCCCCAGCATCAGGGTCTTTTCCAATGAGTCAGCTCAAGGGTTTATGAAAGAACAGGAAGTTGAACTCAGGAAAAGTGAAAGGAAATTATAAAGAGTAAACATTAATAAAACAGAAAAGAGATACAAATAACTTAGGATTAACTAAACAAACAAACAAAAGAATGGGTTCTGTAAAAAAGACTAATAGAATCAATAGAAAAAGCTCTGGTGAGACCAACAAAAGGATTGAGGCCGTGACGGCCGGGGCCGGGGCGCCACTGGCGTCCGTCCGGGAGACTCCAGTCGTTGCTGTTGTTTGCCACTAAGTCGTGTCTGACTCTCTTATGACCCCACGCGGTGGAGCCCACCAGGCTCCTCTGCCCATGGGACTTCCCAGGCAGGAATGCTGGAGTGGCTTGCCATTTCCTTCTCCAGGATTGAACCCGAGTTTCCTGCCTTGGCAGGCGGATTCTGCACCACTGAGCCACCAGGAAAGCTGGGAGAGATTCCAGGCTGCTCAATACCCTATAATGTGCAGGACACCACCGCAAACAAAGAGTTAAGTGGCCCCAAAGAACAATAGTCTCACAGTGAGGAAACTCTACTATAGCCCTTACGGATACGAAAAAGGTTAACCAGGAGACCTTAAAACAATCTCCATGCAAATACTGATAAAATCTAAGAGCTGCTGGAAAACTGCAACTTACCAGAACTGGTATCCGAAGGAATACAGGACCTCAGTAGTCCAGTTACTTTGAAAGAAATAAGATCTTCAATTTAAAACTTCCCCAGGAAGAAAACTCCAGACACAGATGACTTCACCTGAAAGTTCTATCAAGCTTTCAGTTAAGAAAACTTCCAATCTGACACAAAGCCCTTCAGAGAATATAAAGAAAGGAAACAATTCTTGACTTTTTTCATGAGATAGCACTACCCTGATATGAAAAATTGGCAGGAAAAAATTTTACATGTTAAACTTATTCACTAAGGCAAAAGCAGAAATCATAAACTATTAGCAAACCAAATCCAATAGCATACAAAAAGGATACTATATCTTGGTCACTGTAAGTTCAGTTCAGAAATGAAAGGTGGGTTTAATTTTTTTTTTAATCAGTATAATTAACCACATTAACAAAATAAAATTTATATCATCTCAGTAGAGAGAAAAGAAGCATTTGATAGTTCTCCATACATTCACGAGGAAATTAACAAAAACTAACCTCATATGAAACCAAAAACAGAAAGCCACAACAGTGATGTGATGATGGGTTCTTACCAAAACCAACCAGCCAGCAAGACCCACCGCAACATCGTATCGACAGTGACACAGTGGAAGTTCCCCTGAGACCCGGAGCCAGGGAGCGTGACCACTATTCAAGCAGTACCAGGGCTCCTGGCCAACGCCCCGAGGCAGGAAAAAGACAGACAGACATATAAAATGGAAAAGAAAAACAAAACCGTCACTGCTTGCAATCACCATGTAGAAAACTACAAAGAATTTACAGCTACAGTAGTACTGGAATTCAGCAAGGTCAACCAAAGGCCCCGGTGGCTCGGTGGTAAAGAAGTCTCGCCTGCAGTGCAGAAGAGGTGGGAGACGTAGGTTCATTCCCGGGGGTGGGAAGATCCCCTGGAGAAGGAAATAGCACTTCACTCCAACATGCTTGCCAGGAAAATGCTATGGATGTAGAAGGCTGGAGGGCTAAAGTCCATGAGGACACAAACAGCTGGACACGACTGAGCAAGCACGCACCAGCGCCACAAGAAAAGCAGAGGTTGCTAATGGGCACCAACGCGAGAGCACCAACCAGCCAGGGCACATCTCACAAGGGGCGTGCCCTGCCTCGGCACGAAACAAGGGAGCAAGGCTGAAGGGCACGGGAGGCCGAGCAGCCTGGGCACTGCTGCGGTTCCGGCCCCTCCCCCCCACACCCCTGGGCCTCCCCTGATTTCCTTCACTCCTGCTAATCCACTGAAAACGCTCTTGCCAGCGCAATCTTCCTGAAACAGCATGTGGGACACCCTTTGACCACAACGCATGGGGCATACATTTCTATGTGGAGAGCCCAGGTCCCGAGGTCCCAGCGCTCGGCACACCCAGCAGAGGTGCAGGGGGCCCAGCTGATAATGTGGGGGCCGCGTGAGGACACCCCCAGTCCTCCCGTGCAGGAGGAAGATTTTCCGGGCCTGCTCTGACACACTGAAGCAACTGGACAGCCTGTCTCCAGCGCTGCGCCGGCCTCTGTTTGATCGGCTGGTGTCTTGGGCGAGGAGGAGTGTGAGGCCCTCTCAGTGGGTGGGGGGCCCTCTCTCAGTGGAGGTCCGGATGTCCACCCAGAGATGCTCTGGAATCCTCTATACTCCAGGAAAGGCTCCCCTGGGCAGGGTGACCCTCAGCCCCGACCCCCAGGTGGTCCTGTGAGGCCGGTGGACCTACTGTGCAGGATGGGGAGCCGGGGACAGGAGTCAGGAAGGGAGGCCCCACCCACGTGGCTCACAGGGAACCGCGGAGGGTGCGTTCTCGGTGGGCACGGGAGAGGAGAGCCTTCGGGGCCAGCACGTCGAGGGGGGCTTGGAGGGCGTCAACCACCCGTGCAGGGGGGAGGCTGACACAGCACGGGCTCTGTGCCTGAGATGGGACCGGGGAGCTGGGACCTGGCCTGGGTCACTGGCCCCCAGCCGGGCACCACCTCCAGGCGGCCGGATCCCCCGTGCTGCCCAGGGCCCCGAGGAGGGCCAGGTGCGGGCGAGATGGCGGTGCACAGCCCAGGAAGGAGAAAGTCTCGCTTCACTGATCCAAACGGGGAAGCCAGTGGTTGTATGGAGGAGGGGAGTCAACTCAGCGGGGCCTGAGGTCACTTCTGTGCTGTGCTCAGCTGTCTGACTCTTTGTGACCCTATGGCTGTAGCCCTCCAGGCTCCTCTGTCCATGGAGTTTTCCAGGCAAGAATGCTGGAGTGGGTTGCCATTTCCTTCTCCAAGGGATCCTCCTGACCCAGGGATTGAACCCACGTCTCCTGCGTTGGCAGGTGGCTTCCACCTGGGAAGCCCCTTTAGCAAGGGGAGCTAGGGCTCCTTTTTCCCATCTGCCCAGCTGAGCTTCCTGCAGGGCTCCCTGGGACTCCGGGGAAGAAGGCAGGACGCCCTGGTGCAGCTGCCTCTGGCCATTCAGCTGAAACTCTGGAGCCTCGCTGAAGGATACATCAGGTGTAGGTTTTAAATGTAAGCACTGCTGTTGCTGCTGCTGCTAAGTCGCTTCAGTCGTGTCTGACCCTGTGCGACCCCAGAGACGGCAGCCCACCAGGCTCCCCTGTTCCTGGGATTCTCCAGGCAAGAACAGGCATCTCCAAATGTGATTTTCACTTGTGAGGGCACTGAGAGAGCGTGGGGGCAGGAAATGGGTTTCCTTGGGCTGCTTTTCCAGTGTTTACAAGGAATGTGCGAGCGTGGGACTCCGTGGAGGTCACTCAGGAGCCTGGATGCTCTGTCCTGGCCAGAGAGACGTGGTGTCCACTGCACTGTGCGATGGCCAACCACACATGACTCACCGAGAACATTCCCTATGGGTGATGAAGGCTCTCCATCCCATGCAGTCCACAAAGGACCCTCTCACCGCGCGGTTCTACACGCCCACTCCGGGCCCTGCAGAGGAGGAGGTGAGTGCTGGGGCCACAGGGTGGCGAGAATAAAGCACCATTTCCCAGGAGGACCCCTGGGTCTCTTTGCAGGCACTTCTGTCTCCACTCATTTCCCCCAGAGACGAGGTGCAGTTTCCAGGCCGGGCAGGATCTGTCTCCCAGGAAGGCTGTGCCATGCTTTTCCACCCAGGGTGGCAGTGTCCACGTGGGGGCCCGGGGTCTGCCGTCACCCTCGGTGCAGGGGGAGGGTGGGGAGTGGCCACAGCTGCCCTGTCCTTCCTTCCTGGGGATGTGACACTGATCAGGACACCCCCCATGCTGTTCATGTCAGTCCGTTTCTCTTTTGTCCATACGTTGGAAGCTGGCTCAGAACATTCCAGGCTCAGGAAAAGCCTCTCCCTCCACACGGCAGGCCAAAGGCCAAACATGGACGCTAGGGCCCAGGCCACTGAGGCAGGCAGGGGCTCAGGGCCTGGCGGCTGAGTCCCCGCTGAAGCTGAGGGCTGGCAGTGAGTCCTGGACCCCCTGGTCCACCGGCCTGGGGTCATCCAAGGTTAGCCTGTGCACCAACACACAGCTCCCTGACCCCAGGTGACAAGAGGCCCTCTGCACAAGGTGTGCTGACCCCCAGGGTCAAGCACGCCTCTCAGGAAAGGAAAAAAAATCACAGTTTCTAACAAGGCTCCTTCATAAAAGGAACTGTGAACTGCTTCCTTTCCAAACGTGATTTCTCAGCAAATACAACTGACTTTCTTATCAGGAAATCACTCTGAGACCAACAATGGGTGTGGTTTCAGAAAGAAAATCACTCCTCCGAGAAGCCAAGGGCTCACACTCAGAAACAGGCTTTCCAAAAACAAAAACCTCAGTGTCCGCCCCTAGCCCACAAAGCCGGCCAGGCCGCTCAGCTCTCCCGGGTGCCATCACGGCGGCGGTGGGACCAAGGACAGTCCCAGGGGGCAAGAGAACGCTGGCTGGACAGCCACCTGCTTCTGGGTTTTTGCCCCCATCTGGACAAGTGTCTCTCTCTTGCTGGAGGCGCCCAGAACCTCTCCAGCTGGGAGCTGAACTCTCCCAGGGAAGCTGATCATGTCTGCAGGGTATCATGTTCCAACGGTCCCGCCAGGGGCATCTGGCCACACCTCAGCCCAGCACAGCCACAGATTCCAGAGCACAGCCATCAGCAGAGATGACCTGACCCTTCAGGACGCCATGGAGACAGCTACAATCTCTAACTGTTCCAGGAAGGGCTTCACACACGCCGACGGCTATAGAGAGAATTGTACACTCACAAAACTAACCACGAGCCGGAAATGTCAAACCACAGCTCTGCAGCACTCACTTCCTCAGGAGAGTACGGGGAGGGTGTGAGTGTCCAAGCGGACCATGAGGGCTGTCACACGAAAGGGCCTGTGCACCAGCAGCCCTCTGCCTCCATGTGGCTGCCGCAGGGCTGCAGGGATGAGACCCCTCCCTCCCCAGAGCCTCTGCCTCTGGGCACTGGCCTCCTGCACTGTCCGTGCGGAGGACCAGGGGCCGGGCTAGGTCAGCTGGTCACTTTTCATCTCAACGTCTGCTGCTCATGGTTTCCAGCTTCTGGACTTTTAGAGAGTAACTCCTCATGTTACTAATGCATAGTCTTTCAAATGCCATCTCACCAAAGAACAAAGGTGTTCTCCTAAAAAGACAAAGATCATCAAACATTTAAAAAAAACTGTACACCAAACTATAAGCTATGCTTCAACTGCATACATAAATCAGCATTTTCTTTTCTGTCTAAATGAAATCAAAGGTTTATCACAGTAATCAGGAACGATCTACTCGACTGTCATTTTTAACTTTACCTAACTTCACTCGTTCCCTCTCCATTTGAGGCACGAATGGGTGCTGGGTGAAGGTAGCCGGGTCAGGCCACTGATCGCCCACAGCAAGCTTGAGCCTCTCAGGGACGGGCAAGGAGCCTCAGACAAGCCAAGAGATCAGAGAGAAGATTGGAAGAGGTTTAGAATTTCTTGGGTTAAATGTGATTCTGGAAAGATGCTGAGTCAACATGCTTGTATGTCAAGCATGAAGATATTCATCAGAAAAGTGAACACATTTCTGTCCTCGAGTCTGAGTTATCGCAAAGAGGAATCAACATACTTCATCGTGCTGACGTTTACCAAGTGTTCCACAAACACACACGCCTCATCTCCGAACCGCCTAGGGAACGGCCCCTCCCCAGCAGCCAGAAGCACCTGGAGGCCTCAGGAGAGCAGGGGTCCCAGGTGGATAGCAGGGCCAGCCGACCGCCCGGTCTCCTGTTGGAGGCGAGGACCCTCTCGAGGTTGCGACAGAAAAGGGAACAGGATTTCCCAGGAACCACGTCACCTGGGGCAGGAGGCAGAACGTCCCTTTGCTCTTTCATCCCCATCAGCCAAGCGTAGATCAGAAAAAACTGGGGAAAATGAGCAGCTCTGGGAGGAAACGAGTGTCCGGCTTCGAGCAGCGGCCAACTGGTAACCCCCTTTGGGGCCGAGGGGCGGAAGGCCCAGAGCCGCCCCGGCAGCTGGACATGAACTCTGCAGCCTGGAAGGAGGGAGAGCACTGGCCGGGGGGCCGAGGGTCAGCTCCCCCCGCGGCCGAGCTTAGAGCAGCCCTGTCCTTCCTGTGGACAGCGTCACTGAGAAGCACCCCGACGTGCATGTCTGCACTTAGCCCACCAACGGATGAAAGGCACCCACGTGTCCCCGCCGCTGCCCCCGGCCACCAGAAGGGCTCCGAAGCACCCCGATGTGCATGTCTGCACTCAGCCCACCAACGGATGAAAGGCACCCGCGTGTCCCCGCCGCCCCCGGCCCCCAGGAGGGCTCTGACAGGGTCGGCAGCACCGGGCAGCCTCCGAGTGACCCCCTGGCACTGCGGGGCCTCCTGGGGGCGGCGGCAGGAAGTGCCGAGTCCCCGGGCCCAGTAGGCTCAGGCGCTGAGGTCAGGACGTCACCCTCCTGCCAGCTCAGGCGGGGTTCGGTCTCGCCCGAGGCCCACCCGCCCCCGTGTGTTCAGAAGCTGAGCTGGACGGAGGCTGGACACAGGAAGACGACTCTGCGCTGGGAGCACCCCCCAGACACGGCGGCAGTGTGCGCACCCACGCCACCTGCAAGGACGCGCTGGTGGTCACAGGCCCGGGGCGCGTCCCGCTGCCTCAGCCATGGCTCAGCCGGACCTGCCAAGGCCTCCCGGGCGCCCACTCCCCGAACCTGCTCTCTCCCCTCAAATGAGGAGCTGACACAAAACAGAACAGGTGACTCTGAGCGGAAGAGCTCGTTGCGCAGGGCGGCCCTCGAGCCCAGGGCCCTCCAGAGCCTGGACACCCCAGGGCCACCCGGGGAGCCCAGCCCAGTGGCGACGCTGACCGTCAGCTGCCCTGAAGCCTCGCCGGGACGCCTGTGCCAACCTTCGCTGCCTGGACCACGTCAGGGCCTGCGGGAACTCTGACGGCAGCATGGTGGTGACGGGGAGGGGCGTGCTCAGCCAGTCGGGGGACGGGCCGTGGCCCCCTCGTGTCACGCTGGAAAGGGAAGGGCGCGCTGACCAAGCGCAAGAAAGAGAATCAGGAAACACTGCAGCGAAGCGCGGAGACAAAGAGGAGGAGGAAAAGGCTTCCAAACGAGAATTGAGAGGAAGCACGCAGCTGCTGCGGGTAAGAAAGTAAACAGGTGCACCTTAACTAGGGGTTTGACAGCTCCTGGGACTTGGACCAAGCTCCTTGTCCCCAACAAGTAAGTTCTGCACACACTCAAATCTTTCTAATGTGCTATGCATGCAAACAGGGAACGGCATGCATTCTTAAATCACTGAAACAGTCACTCAATACGAGGAAGTTAGCCAGCCGGCTGACAGGTCACCATGGATGCATTACCTGTGAGGTGCCCAGCAGCTCACGGTTCAGACCGATATATGTAGACTTGGAAAAACTAACAACAGAGTAAATCACATACGACAGTCTGGCTTTTCGTAAAGAAAATGCAAAGGGACACTTCACTGTGAAAGAAAAAATAAAAACCACTGAATATCCGGATTAACACTAGTTCAGTTCAGTTCAGTCACTCAGTTGTGACCCTGCGGACCGCAGCACGCCAGGCTTCCCTGTTCATCACCAGCTCCTGGAGCTTGCTCAAACTCATGTCCATCGAATTGGTGATGCCATCCAACCATCTCATCCTCTGTTGTCCCCTTCTCCCCCTGCCTTCAATCTTTCCCAGCATCAGGGTCTTTTCCAATGAGTCAGCTTTTCACATCAGGTGGCCAAAGTATTGGAGCTTCAGCTTCAGCATCAGTCCTTCCAATGAATATTCAGGACTGACTTCAGGATTAACACTAACTAGACCCAAATTAGAAAAGACCCTGATGCTGGGAAAGATTGAAGGCAGGAGGAGAAGAGGGCGGTAAAAGATGAGATGGTTGGATGGCATCACTGACTCAACGAACATGAACTTGCGCAAACTCTGGGAGAGAGTGTAGGACAGAGGAGCCTGGCGTGCTGCAGTGCACGGGGGGTCGCAGGGTCGGACACGACTTAGTGAGTGAACAGCAGCAAGCCTGAGTTAGTTACACTGCTCAAAAAATTCTTGCAGAACTTAACCCTACGAAGACACACAGCTCTCTACTTGCTCATGAAACTGTATCTGCAGGAAATGAAAGACGCAGAACTCATCCTAGGAGGAAACTGATGTTGAGCGTTTCGCTTTCAGAGGGCCAGAGAAACTGCAGCTGACTTGGGAGTTACCCACATTTCACAAGCTGCTGAGTGTCCACTGTGGTCACTTTCCAAGTGGCCAGAACACTTCAGGGGACTGAAGAACAGAAAGTGGCACTGAATTGGGGGTGACCGTTCCCAAGGCCAACAGCTTCCATCCCTAACAGTGAGTCCTCCCGACTTTCAGGCAGAGGCTGCTGTCGGCCCTGTTTCATAGACGTGAGCCTGGGTGGCCGAGCCTGGTGACACCGAGTGACCGAGGGCCAGGGCCCCTGCTCCCAGCCTCCCCAGGATTCCCGGCTCCCTGCACCGAGTTGCGATGGGTGTGTGCCCCACAGTTAAACTACCAGTGGAGGAAGGGCCCTCTGTACGGTACCCAGGGCCTGCAGAATGTTCTGGAGTTTTTGTCTGGGGAGAGAAGGGGATAATCCCCCTCTAATGCCGGGATAGTCAGCAAGACCAGCAACACCACTCTCAATGAAAATTCACAACAGGGTGCCAAACTCCAACACACTGTGCCCAGGAATGACCAAAAACCATGGTTGAAAGAAATCAACAAGGAAACTCGCTTCTCTCTGTGAGACTCAATTCACTTGGCCATTTTCCCACGGACATTCAATTAAAACCAACTGTGGGAAAAGAGGATCGTGGTCAGAAGGCTGCAGAGCCCATCGAGGCAATGAAGATAGTGTTTCTTGTAAAAGCCGGAGAAGCCCTTCAGCGTTTGTGTTTGACACGAGCAAGCGGATCGTCAGGAGCTCTAAGAGGGGGCCGTACTGTCCCCATCAATCAGACTCGACTTCAATAAACAGCTCTGATACAACACCAAACACAAGTGACAAAAGAAAACAACCTCATCAGAATCAAAACCCTTTGTGCCTCTAAGGACTCCAGTCAGAATATGAAAAAGCAACCCGCAGAAAAGGGACGGAACGCTTGCAAATCATTTATCTGACAAATGAATTGCAGGTAGAATATACGAAGAACTCTTACTTCTCAACAGCAAAAAGGCAAATAGCCCAACTTAAAAAAAAAAAAAAGGCAGGGGACTGAAACAGACATTTCTCCAAAGAGGATCTACAAGTGGTCAATAAGCTCATGAAAACCACTAAGCATCATTAGTCGTCAGGGAAACTCAGATCAGAACTACAGTGGGACACCACCTAACACCTGCCAGGAAGGCTGCAGTCGGAAAGTCAGGCAGGAGCCAGCGCTGCTGACAATGCGCAGAAACCAGAGGCCTCACACATGGCTGGCAGGAACGGAAGGTGGCGGAGGTCAGTGTGACAGTCTCCCAAACAGGTAAACAAGGTTACCACCTGATCAAGCAATTCCACTCCTAGGCATATCCCCGCGACAGCTGAGAACAAATACCCCACAAAAACCTGGACAAGCACGCCCCGTACCTGGAGCAACGGGAAAGGGGTGGGAAGTGCCACAGCGTACAGCGTGGGGACCTGGAACTCGCTGATGCTGGAAGCCGGACACAGAAAGACCGCCCACTGCTACTCCCCGGAAAGAAACGCCCAGCACGGACACCTGGGTGGAGGTGCCCGGGGCTGCCCAGGGGTTGGGCTCAAGCGGCGGGAACGCTAACAGGCAGTACACGGCTGGACTGACGGCTGCACAGCCCGAGGATACAGACAGCCCCGTGAGCTCAGCTCAGCAAAGCTGAGGCCGAACCCCAGAAGTCACGGTCCCCGCTCCAGCCCTGCCCGTCACAAGGCAAAAAGCGCCTCCCTCGGTCCTTCTGCCCTGGGAGCCCTTCCCCTCTGTCAAGGTTCACCCAGAGGCCCGGGACCCCACGCAAGGAGGCCAGATGGGCACTGGGGGGAGAAGCTGGCCCCTGGGCTCCACGCTGCCCATCACACAGCCTGCAGCCGGTGCGTCCCTGCCTCCAAAAGGGAGCCCTGGGCTGCCAGTGACAGGCTGCAGGCACCACTGAGTACGAGCAGTGAAGTCCCACCTGGGGATACCCGACAGGCCAGGACAACCAGCCAGTTTCTTCAACAAATACACTGCAAGGAAAGAGACCGCATGTGGACCCCAATTAACACTTATCTGAAAAACATCCAGGGGAAAAAAAACTCTTTTAAGATAATCAAGGATTTTAAAAAGTGACTTTTGATGGCCTTTAAGCATCAGTGTTTCACCCGGGATAATGGTATGGTGACCACAGGTCACCATAAAGAGTCCTGATCTCTGAGGACAGACCTATGACAGCCGGGGCCAGGCAGAGGGGCCACGGGCGAGCAGGCCTTGGAGGGGGTCTGGAGGCCATGGGGCAGCCACCTGGTCACTCGGGGTTCCATTCTACCTTTGTCGACGCTGGAGAGTTTATGTAACAGAAAACAGAAGGACGCCCAACAGAAGGGCTGGACCTGGAGTCGGTGGCTACTCTGCTGCCTCCTGGCCGATGCTGACGGGCTGCTGGAGGCTGCTCAGAAGCAAACTTGGGCTCCAGGTCTGGACCAGTCACACTCTCTAAGCTGGTCCAGAGAGAAACTTTCAAAGACAGGCCTTCAGGGGCACCCACATTCCTTGCCTTCCCTGGAGCACGCTTCCGGTCATGGCCGAAGCAGGCAGAACCGGGTAAGCCAGGCACGCCTGGGCCCACCACCCTCTGAGGTCAGAGCAGGATGTGCTGGTGGTGATGCCAGGCAGCAGGGCAGGGTTGGTGCTCCCAGACGCGGCTGGAGCTGGGAGCGGCTGGGAACGTGGACGTCAGCTACGGTCTAAAGGACGAGAGCAGTACCAGTAACCTTTACACTCAAAATGAGAACCTCATGGGCCTGCTTCAGACAGAACCAACTGAGCCAAACCAGGAAAGCAGCGGGGCCCCGGCCTTGCCTCAGCCGGCCCCTGGCTGGGGCAGAGGGCACAGCTGCCAGGCAACGCACGGGGGCAGAACGTCCACCCAGGCCTGCTGAAAAAGGCTCCGCACTCCCGGGGTGGCCCGGTGGGGGCTCCGGTCGCCCATGGTCCCACAGGCTCCCAGGGCCGTGGGGCCCGTCCCCTCCGCCGGGTGCAGACAGGCGGGGAATGGCCATAGCCCCTCTTTTTTAAATTTTTGTTTTCTGTTGGAGCGCAGCTGATTTGCAGCATTGTGCTCCTTTCGGGGGACAGCAGAGCAATCCAGTCATACACGTGACAGCCCTTTTGAATTAAGCCGTTCTTACGAGAGATCTTTTCAAAGAGAGCCAACTTCCGACACGATTTTCCCTGGGCCGTCAGCATTCCCAGAACTGGGACTGTGTCCGCGGCTGCGAGGTGGGGGGGAGGGGACAGGGAAGAGCAGAGAGCGCCTGGGCCACCGCGGCGGGGAAGGGCCGGTGGGGGTTGGGGGGCCGCCCCGGGCCGTCCTGGGCCAGCATCCCCGAGCAAAACCTCCCTGGCTGCTGCTTTCTTCACATGTGGTTTGACTGACGCAAATCAAGAGGCAAGCGGGTGATTCACAATGGTCCGGGCCCAGGGCACACGCAGACGGGGCGGGTGCAAGCCTGCTGAGTCACTGGGAAATGTCCCCCTTTCCAGGAGGCGCTGCCGGGTCAAACTTGCACGTGGACGCATGCACTCAGCCGCTGAGAGTGTGATGGTGAGGCCGGGCACAGCACACAGGGAAGATGGCAGGGCAGATGCAGGGAGGCGTGCAACGGGGCAGCCTCCAGAAGCCTGGGCTGGCCCTGCTGCGCATGTGCCCAAGTGCAGGGCACTCCAGGCCGGGGGCAATGGGCCCTCTTACACCAGCTCCCTGGTCTGACTTCCCAGCACCACCACTCCCCCCGGGGGGGTGAGGAGGTGAGGGGAGGGTGAGGAGGCAAGATGGGAAGCCAGGAAACTGCCTTCCAGGAGGCTCAGTGGTAAATAATCTGCCTGCCGTGCAGGAGATGAGGGTTCGATTCCTGGGTCAGGAAGATCCCCTGGAGGAGGAAATGGCAACCTGAGCAAGTATCCTTGCCTAGAAAATCCCACGGACAGAGGAGCCTGGAGGGTTACAGTCCATGGAGTCACAAAGAGTCGGACACAACTGAGCAACTAAGCCACCACCCCTGGGGAGGTGAAAAGAGGGTGCCCCAGAAACTCAGTGCCAAGTGCCCCCTCGAGGGGCTGTGTGAGGGGTACGGGGGATGCAGCCCCGGGTCTTGCCTCCGTTGGGGGTGTCCCAGAGGAGCTGAGGCTTGAGGAGGGAGCCGGAGCCTGGCAGGTGACTGCTTTCAGGCAGAGAGGGAAGCAGGGGCAGGAGGCTCAGAGGGGAGGATGGGAGGCCCACAAGGGGACGGGGCTGGGGGACCGCTCGCAGGCATGGGGGTGCCCTCCTCCAGGGGTGGGGAGAACCAGAGAAGGACCCGACACAGGAAACACCCGGCCCGATGATGCTGGGAAGACCACACTGGCAACAAGGACACGGCCCTGACCGTGCAGACGGAGCCGGCCCCACTGAGAAGGGGAGGCCTGACCCCCAGCACGGAGGGGGGCCTGGCGGGGAGCGGACAACGTGCAAAATGCCTGTGAGCCAGGCGTCTGCGCTGCTCACGGGTCTACCCGCCCCCTCGTGCCCCCTTCCAGGGCAGGGCCGTCAAACCGCAGCTCTGCTCACCGGACCGGGTGGGACAGGTGCCCTGGGGGTCGGCAGGTTCCCCCTGCGCCGCCCTCGCAGGGGCCCTCATGGACCCCCAGCCGGCCTGGACAGGCCCCGTAGGGCCGTGGGCAAGTCAGTCAATCACTCCTGTCCGACTCTGTGCGCCCCGATGGACCGCGGCCCGCCAGGCTCCTCTGTCCCTGGGATTCTCCAGGTGAGAACACTGGAGTGGGGTGCCACGTCCTTCTCCAGGGCCCCGGGAGCCTCCCCCAGAGCTGGTCAAGAACGCCGGGGGAGGTGGGAGCTGCGGGCTCCGTGCACGGGGCCCGGCGAGCGGTCTGAGCAGCCAGGCCCGGGGAGGACAGAGCGGGCGGGGGCTGCTGCCATCGTCACTCTCGGATTTCTTTCACAGAACGCCCCCAAAGACCCCAACCCCTGCGCAAACACCCAGATGCACCCCCCCGGGCGCTGGGGACACGTCCAGGAGTCGGGTGCCTCCCAGGCTCTCCGTCTGCCCCCGTGGATGCCGTGGGACGCACCCGGCCCCGGCCTGGAAGGCGTTCTGGGACCGTCTCCTTCCTCGCCTTCGGCCCGTGGAAGCAGGCCGGACAGCCCCTTGCTGGGCACAGCGGGAGCCGCACGCTTGCGGAGGAGGAACAGAAGCTGCCACAGCGGCTTCCTCTGCCTGGCTGGGGGGTGGGGGGCGGCCGCTGACGGCAGGTTCCTCTCGCTTCCCCCAGAGGATGGCACGGTCAGCGAGGTCACCTGCCTCAGACGGTCTGCAGTGACTCCAAGAGCCCAGGTTCTCCGGGCTGGGAGATACATCAGACAACTCTTCTCCCCAAGACGTGGTGCCACGCGCGCCCCGGCTCCCCACCGGCCAGGCCCACCTGGAGGCTGCGGGGCTCCTGAGAAACGGGGTGTGCTCGCCACGGGCTTCAGACCGTCACATCTTCAAATGGGAAGAAAGAAACACAGACCCACAAGAGAGGGGCAGGGCCCAGCAACGGTGTGGCCCAGTTATCTCTGAGGGAGCTCCCGCAGAGAGGGGGTGTCCCCAAAAAAGAGGTGCCTCTGCTACCAGAAGCATTGTAGAAATACTGACCATCTCACTTGCAAAGAAAAAAAGTACTCCAGTGCAGTGACGTGTCTGGACCTTGTGTCCCAATAACATGCCAGGCTTGCTGCAACCTGCCTCCTCAGACAGTTCTAAACCTCTCTGCAAAGCCGGCTTCCCTGCCTGTAGATGCACACGCAGCATCCTTTCTCTTTAACCAGAGAAGGCCATCGTCAGGGGTCACTGCAGGCGCCAGACGGGAAGGGCAGGGCAGGTGCAAGGCGGGGAGGTGCCCAGGGCAGCCTCAGCACAGAAGCGGCCCCCTAGGGCCTCCTCCAGACCCCAGGGCACAGGTCTCCGGACACTTTCACTCTGCAAAGCCGGCTTCCCTGCCTGTAGATGCACACGCAGCATCCTTTCTCTTTAACCAGAGAAGGCCATCGTCAGGGGTCACTGCAGGCGCCAGACGGGAAGGGCAGGGCAGGTGCAAGGCGGGGAGGTGCCCAGGGCAGCCTCAGCACAGAAGCGGCCCCCTAGGGCCTCCTCCAGACCCCAGGGCACAGGTCTCCGGACACTTTCACTCAAAACCAGCCTTTACCTGCAAAAATGAAGTCATGATTTGCAGTCCTTCTTCGAGACCCAGGCCTGAGATTTGTGCCCGCGGAGGTGATGAAGGCACAGAGCAACTGACTGATTATTAATGATCCAGGGAACAGACTGTCTACACTGCACCAAGGTATGTTTATACTCACACCCGCCCCAAAGCCTTAGGATAAACGTGAACTGGCTCTCATTATGCCCATCTTACAGATTAGGGAAGTCGAGGCTGCAAGAAACTAGATATGCACCTGCTATCTTAACAGAAAAGCTGGGGTTCGGTCCTGGTCTTGTGACTCCAAAGCCAGTCCCAGCAGAACCTGGAGCCCCTCCTGACATGGAGCACAGACGGGGCTGGTCCAGCCAAAGGCCGGGAGAGGCAGGCGGTGGAGGAGTGAGCCTCAAACAGAAACAGCAGCAGCAGTGAAGCCGCGAACCTACCAACGAAGGCCTCCGGGGAGCAGGTGACCCTGGGACCTGAAACCGCCCAGGCTGCGGGGAGAGACGGGAAAGCAGGGAAGGGAATGTGCGTCTCCCCCTCGGGGCAGACGCGCTCTGGACCGCGCAGAGCTGGCTGCCTGAGTGACCGGAGGGCAGCCTCCAGGGAGAGAGGGCGCGTGCCGGCTGGGCGCCGGGCCACTCCACGCCTTCTGGAGGACGGCTGACAAGTGTCTCGCTGAGGCCAAGAGCTGTGAGATTCTGCGTTTCCCTCCCCATGCCCCAGAGTCCCTGGAGATGGTTTCCACGTGGGGAGGGCATAGTCCTTGCTCGCGAGTGTCTCCTTGTTATAGGAACCCAGAGAGGGGAGGACTCGGAAACCCCCCCACCTAGAGCACCTCGTCTCCAAGAGCTCTGGGGTTCCAGGCTTGTCAGCGGCTTGAACGGTGATCAAAGGTCTGACACACCTGAGACACGCCCGGCTCTGCTTTGTCAGCCCTGGAAGACGTGTTGGTCATCTGGAAATTCTTCCTTCACATTCTCCCGTTTGTAATCCCGCCAACGGCCCTCGAGGCAGGGACAGAGGCAGAGGTCAGCGTGCCGCGTCCCTCTGTGACGCTCAGCCAAAGGAAGCCAGCCTCGGACCCAAACACTTTTGCCCCAAGTCCCCCACAGGTGAAGGTCCCCCCCGGGATGTGGAGCAGCACAGAGCTGCTTCTGGGCATGGCCTGGGTGCGATGACTGAGTCCAGCCCGCTGCCTGCCCCCCACCAGCCCCGACTCAGCACCAGCTCACAGCAGCGCAGAGGGTGGGAGGAGACCACCCCGCGGGGGGTCACACACGGGCCTTCCGCCGGGACCCGGAGCCCCTGCTGACCCAGAGACACCCCCCAAGGTGCCCGCTGTTGCCAGTGACTACAGAGTCCTCGTCTTGTCCCTGGGTGTATCTGTGCACATGTACGTGCGTGTGTCTCTCTCTCTTCAGTTACTAGTCATGTCCGACTCTTGGGACCCCATAGACTGTAGCCCACCAGGCTCCTCTGTCCATGAGATTCTCCAGGCAAGAATAGTGGAGTGGGTAGCCTTTCTCTTCTCCAGCGGATCTTCCCGGCCCAGCAATTGATCCGGGGTCTCCTGCATTGCAGGTGGATTCTTTACCAGCTGAGCTCCCAGGGACACAGCACTAGTGAGGAGTGAGCCAACAGTGACATGCCATCGGTAACTGAAGCCTGTACTTTGCTCAAGTTCCTCTGTTTTCCCCCAACACCCTCCTGCCATCCCAGGACCCCACCCAGGACTTCAAGTGACGTTCAGTCCTCACGTCCCCCGAGGTCCCAGGACGCTCCTTGTTGCTGGCGGCCTTGGCAGTTGAGGAGGATGAGTCAGGTGGTCTGTCGAGTCCCTTGGTGGGGATGGCCTGGATGGGGGGCTGTGTGCTCAGCAGGAAGACCATGGAGGTGAGTGCCTTCTCCTGCCATCACACCACGGGTGGATACGATCACGGTGACAGAATGTAAATAAAAATGCTGAGCGTGAGTGCACAGCACACTGTACTCCAAGGACACGTGTGACTTTCCACAGAAGGAGGGCTGAGAAGGAATGAGCGGTCCACCCAACCCCAGAAATGAAAGAAAGAACACAGACAATACCCAGAGCAAGGAGGAGGAAGACGAGAAACCCTAAAACCTTGCGCTCACTAACAGCTAAGCCCATCAAGCATCAAAACCTGGTTCCTGAAAATTAAAGAAAGATTACTCAGAAAGAAGGATATGGGTGCACAACCACAAATCCAGCAGAGATTCAAAACAATAAGAAAATATCACTGAAAAACTCCATTGCTACCAAAGTGAAAATTTACATGAAATGGACAAATTGCTTAAAAAAAAAAAAAAAGTATCTTAACGTTATAGGGCTTCCTGGTGGCTCGGACAGTAAAGAATCCACCTCAATGCAGGAGCCCTGGATTCAGTGCCTGAGTCAAGAAGACCCCGTGGAGAAGGGAACGGTTTCCGGTATCCTTGCCTGGAGAATTCCAGGGACAGAGGAGCCTGTTGGGCTACAGTCCATTGGGTCGCAAAGAGTCGGACACGACTGAGCGACTTCCCTTTCCACACATAAATATAACCTGAAATGTGCAAGGTCTGTATGGAGAAAATTATGAAAAATCTATTAAAAGATCTAATCAATGAAAAAGCAAGCAAACAAAGAAAAGGGAAGATGTGATAAAGGTGCCAATTCTCCCCCAAATCATCCATGTGTTCAAAGCAATTCCAATCAAATTTCCAATTCAGTTTTTTAGAGGAACATGTCCAGTGAACTCCATCTGTGGGGTCAGGCCCAGGGGCGCTGGGACCCTCGGAGGAGAGGGACAGAGCAGGGAGGCGTGGGATAGCTCGTGATCAAGAAAATGGAACCGACCCCTGCCTTGCACCACCCACAGCAATCAAAGACTTCCTTGTGAGAAGCAAAACGGACAGTCACAGGAGGGACCGAAGTTCCCTCTTGGTGCAGTTCTGCGGGTTTTGACACATGCATACTGTCATGTGTCCATCATTAGAGAATCACATAAAACGATTATGCACCAGTATTGGTTCCCTGGGGCATTCCTGGTAGCTCAGATGGTAAAAAATCTGCCTATAACGCAGGAAACCTGAGTTCGACCCCTGGGTGAGAAGATCCCCTGGAGAAGGAAATGGCAACCCACTCCAGCATGCCTGCCTGGAGAATCCCACGGACGGAGGAGCCCGGCGGGCCTAGGGTCGCAGAGAGTCGCACACACACATTGGTTCCTGACGCTGGGAAAGATTGAGCACAAGAGGCGGAGGGGGCCACAGAGGATGAGATGATTGGATGGCATCACCAACTCAATGCACATGAGTTTGAGCAAGCTCCGGCAGATGGTGAAGGACAGGGGAACCATCCACGGGGTCGCAGAGCTGGACACGACTGAGCAACTGAACAAGGCCGACCAACGCACCATACTGATGAAGGTGTTAATAAGAGAAGAACGAGTGCCAGGGGGCGGGTGCGTGGGGATTCTCTGTCACGTTCCAATTCTCCCATGAAGCTAAAAGTGTTCTAAAAACCCGAAGTCTAATGAGTTTTAAAAATGGCCAAAATGGTAAATTTTATGTTGTGTGTATTTTATCACAATTTTAAATAAGAAAATTCACTGTCAGGAGAAAGAAGTTACAGAAGGGAACTATTCAACATGACCTCCGTGACCTTGAGGTCTGGCAGGTTTTCTTTGGTATCCTGTTTTTAATAAGCATTAACTACAAAAGGAAAGGCTCTTTCTGGCATGGGCAAGTTGTAATTTTGGAGGAACAATTTTTGCACGCCACTTGTTTGTGTTTTGAACAGTATGAAATAGTATGAAAGGCAAAAAAGATATGGCAATGAAAGGTGAACTCCCCAGGTCAGTAGGTGCCAAATATGCTACCGGAGAAGAGTGGAGAAATAACTCCAGAAAGAATGAAGAGACGGAACCAAAGCAAAAACAACACCAAGTTGTGGATGTGACTGGTGATGGAAGTAAAATCCAATGCCATAAAGAACAATATTGCACAGGAACTTGGAATGTTAGGTCCATGAATCAAGGTAAATTGGAAGTGGTCAAACAGGAGACGGCAAGAGTGAACGTCAACACGCTCACTAAGCCTCCAGTGAATCCCAACCATGTGCCCAGGACCGTGCTCCAGAAAATAAAAGGCCGAGTACGAGTCGAGGCGAGGAGCCCGAGCAGCAGTGAGGCAGTCACCGCAGTGAGGAGCAGCAAGGCTGTGAGCTGGGCCCTGACTCCGCCCGCCGGACACGGGAGCCCACGAGGACCTGGAGCAACACCCCAAGACCACCAGCCCGACACAGGCCTGGGGCTGGCCACCCCGGGTGGCTCTGCCTGGCCTCTAGAGACACCCCTCCATACACTCGGTCTCCCTGCTCCCAACACCCCGTGGGGCTGCAAAAGAGTCAGACAGGACTGAGCGACTAAACAGCAACAGCAAAGTGAACAGGGCTCCGTCAGCCGCAGAGAAGCGTGGCGCTGTCCACTCAGAGCGCCCCAAAGAGAAGCAGCTACCTGGAGTCAAGAGTGCAAGTTCTCGCTCCAAACACAGGCTTCACCAACAGAAAGTCTCTGTTTAAAATCTTGCATGTGTCAACGACTAAATTTAATCTGCTTTTTTTTTTTCCAAGTGTAAGCTAACATTTTCCAAATGATCAGACTTCCTCATACCCACTTCCCTACCTTCTGAGTCAACTTCGAGACCATAACATGGTCAGGCTATGGGACGCCAGCAGCACCGACGCAAGACACACAAGATCCACGAGCAGCCCGTCTCACCTGCTGAAGGGCAGGAGGGGGTGAAACCGATGACCTAGAGATGTCCCCCCGGAGGGTACGGAGGGACAAGGACAGAGGACGCAGAGGAGGGGTCTGCAGAGCAGGCAGGACGAGCTGCAGCCAGGGAGGGCTGCCGGCGTGCACACACAGACACACACGTGCACACACAGACACACAGGCACACACAGGTGCACATGTGCACACACAGACACACATGTGCACACACAGGCGCACATGTGCACACACAGGCACACAGGCACACACGTGCACGCACAGGCACACAGGTGCATGGGCACACACAGGCACATGGGCACACATGTGCACACACAGACACACAGGTACACAGAGGCACACATGTGCACACACAGACACAC
>SJXO01003272.1:10431-70340 GCA_006408615.1 Connochaetes taurinus | reverse complement strand
CACACACACACACACACACACAAAGTGATTGGCTTTATTATACTTCAGTCATGTGCATGTATATGTGCACACACAGACACACATGTGCACACAGACACACAAGCACACACAGGCGCACGGGCTCACACGAGCACACACAGATGCACACATGCACACAGGCGCACACAGGCGCACAGGCGCACACAGGCACGTGGGCACACACAGGCACACACACAGACACATGTGCACACAGATGCACACGTGCACACACGGGCACACACACGGGCACACACAGACACGGGCACACACATGCCCACACATGCACACACAGACACATGGGCACACATAGACACACACACAGACAAGTGCACACACAGATGCACACATGCACACACAGGCGCACACACAGACACACGTGCACACAGGTGCACACGCACACACAGACACATGTGCACACACAGACACACGTGCACACACAGGCGCACGGGCACACACAGGCACACGGGCACACACGGGCACACACAGGCACACACAGGCACACACAGACACACATGCACAAGACACATGTAGGCACACACACGTGCACACACACAACTGTGTCAGCCATCACACCGTTTCTGCACAGCCATTGGGAAGGGCGGGGGGGGGAAGGGCCACATCATTCACCAGCGATTACTCATCACACAGGGAGCACTCTGGTTGGGTTTTCTTCTCCTTCAAGGCTTTTATCCAGTAAGGACTGATGAAAACAGGGAAAAAAGCACCTCAGAAGCCAAGCCTACATCTGGTGGTGCCACACAGGACACAGCTGACCCCACGTTCTAACGGCTCTTCCAAATGGAAAACCAAGCTCCTGACAAAAAAAATCCCCAAGAGAACTGTCCCAGGCCCCGCTGGACACGATCCTTACCATGAAGCCTATTCCAAGAAGGTTTTAGGTCATCGCCGCCTACCAGCGCTGGCCTGAGCTGGCCAAGGCCAAGTGCAGGGCCAGGGGCCAGCCGCGCTGGCCAGGGCACAGGCCTGAACAGCTGTGACAGCGACGGGGCCTGCCGAAAATAGCCGCCTGTTTGTTTATGTCGCCTGTGTTGCAAGGCAGACTCATGGCCCTCTGTCGGGGTTTGCTGGGCCGAGGGGTCTGCGGGAACACGCAGCCGGCAGTAGGGACTTGCGGAGCATCCATGGAGCAGAAGGCTGGCTCGGGAAATGCCTGGATTCGACTGCTGGCTTCTGGAACCCGGGCTCCAGGGCCGCAGCGTGCAGGAAGGCCCCGGCGGGCCCGAAGCCAGCCTGCCGCTGAGACCTCACAAATGAAAACAGCTTTAGAGGACAACCTGCAATTAACATGGGAACAATTATCTTCCTAATTTAGGTTAATTTCTACTTCGCAGCCCGGGTTGGCAGGTTGAGGGGGGGCCAGCCCTGGAGACATCTATGTGGGTGCTTTCTCGCTTTGTTCTCCCAAGTCCACACGTTTTAAATATCGTCAGGAAGGTTTCAAACATCCACCCGCACCTTGGAGAAAAGGGCCCAGGTGCTCCAGGGAGTGGGTGCCACTCTGGGTGCCGGCTGGCTGCCCTGCATGAGGATGGAGAGCCTTGATCAGAGGCGTTCCCAGGGCACTGCTCAGTGCCTGCAGCACCTAGAGGCTCCCTGAGCAGGAAGCTGTCTCTGGGCCCGGCCCAGGCTGGAAGGCGGGCCGGGGCCGGGACACAGGTGCTGGGGAGGCTGTGAGCCACCGGGCCCTGGGGTCTAAGAGCGCCAGCAGAGACTTTCCCAGGACACCCTTGCAGACGGCCCTGCAGCGCAGCATCGTCACAGCCCAGCTGGGCCCAGGACCCCCGGAGCCCCGCTGGCCACGCAGTAAACCCGGGGCTCTGGTGGCTCCCCTGGCTGAGAACATAAACCCTTCCAGTGTTTGTTGTTTGTTCGAGGCGTGACGCCAAGGCTGCCGAACACCTGGGTGCGGACGGCAGCGGAGGGTGAGCACGCCAACGACGGGCAGAGGGAGGGGGCGCTGGGCCAAGGCACTGCTGGACCAGGGGTCCCGGCCCTGGACACAGCCGCTGGCTGTGGCAGGGCCTGGGAGACACAGGGCACCATTCCCCAACCCCGACGTTATTTAAAATGTTTAACTTCAGTTGCAGAAGAGCAAAGGACAGGATCCTACCTGGACGTTAAAGAGCAGGCTAGTCAAAAACCATGTGTCACTCTGGACCACGCTGGTTTTCCACTCACTGGTAGCAGTGAGTTGGTCAAGGGGGCAGGTAGGGAAAATACAGGTTCCAGTTTTTTCTTTCTGCACTTGCAGTAGGAGAAGCTCCCAAGAGCCAGGAGATATTTCCAGGGGATGTGGGATGGACGGCCCCCTTTAAAAGTCAGCCTGTTAGCACTTGAAGCAGAGCGCATGCAGGACCCTGGGTGGGAAACGAACTTTCCACGTTAGTTACCGTCCAAACAACAAATGGGAAGCCCCATTAGATGTGCTTTTACCTTTAAAAGTAACAGTAATAATAAGGAGCTGCACACCCATCCAGAAATGAGGCAGGGCTGCCCACCGGGCAGGCTTCCCGGGAAGCGGCCCCAGGTCCCTGCCAGCCGGCCCTGGGGACAGCGCCCCTCTTGCTGCCGCCTTCTGCTCAGTTGCCCCTCAGACTCATCCTCCCTGGAGGACCAGGGGCAGGCTGCTCAAACAGCGGGCTGCAGCAGGCCCTTTAAGGACTCTGTTGGGTTCAGAAGCCCAACCCGGTCCCCCGCCAGCTTTTCAGGTGAGTGTAAACATCTTGTAAGATCCGGGGTTCCAGAAAATCCCATCTTAGAAGAGCCGCCCTGCAGTCCAGGTGGAGAGGAACCGCCAGGGGAGCACAGACAGGGCCCCAGCTGGCAGGCCTGCAATGCAGGGGTTCCAGAGCCCTCAGACTTGGGGACCCTGGCAATGCTGAAGCAGCGGACCCCGCCTCCGCACCTATAGGAGCCTGGACCTGAGCATGGCGGAGGCGGGGGACCACGGAGAGGAACAGGGTCCAGACAGGCCCGTGGAAGCCGCCGGGGCCGCCAGGCTGTGCCCAAGGTCGGGGGCGGCCCCCTCCACCAGGGCTCAGGGAGCACTGGGCGTGCCTCCCCAGCCCCCGCCCGGCCACCCTTCCGCCTACCAACCCTGGCACTGAGCCTGCAAGGCTAACAGGTCTACATGGGCAGCACGAGCAACCCAAAGGCAGGCACAGCGGCCCTGTGCTTCCTCAGACCTCAGCGAGAAAACACCGAACTACACGCTCTCGCTAAGCACCTTTGGGGCCCTGGCAGCTAAAGGCAACAGGGCGACATCAAGTCATCCAAGTGCTGCAGCGGGAGGGGACGCAAGCTTCTAGAAAGCACTGGGCCGTTCCAACGGTCACCCCGCCTGCCCCCTCCCCGCCACCGTCTGCCGCACACAGAGCAGGCCCCTCTCATGAGCAGGGGCCCGTCCACGCGCCCATCAGGCCAGGTTCTCGGGGTGAGCTGTCATTTCCGTGGTGGGGGAACCACGGCGGGAACAGCTGGGCACACACAGCCCTTCCCCAGGCCCCCAGAACCCACGGCGGGCCGGGCTCAGGCCAGGGCACATGGTGGGACATGGAAGGGTCTGGGGGTGAGGTGGGGGCTGGGGGGGACCCCGCTCCAGCCTCGGCTCCTCCCCATCTCTCTCGTGGTCACCGTGGGCGTCCCTGCTCAGGCCTGGTGACACCGGGCAGCAGGCAGAAGGGGTCTGCTCCTGTTCGCATTCCACAGGCCACCTGCAGACTGCCCATGCCCAGCAGCAAGGGACGTGCCAGGCCAGCTCGGGACGCCGCCCGCCAGCACCACTCTGGAGGCCAGCCATCATGGAGGGTCCCCTGGCCCTGATACAGGTGATGACGGCAGCCGTCCGTGTGGGGGCAAGCTAGCAAACCTCACGGTCACCCAGAAGCTGGCCTGCAGATACCAGACACAGGGAGGACGCGAGGGAAGGGACTGCAAAGGCCATCCCCCGTGGTTGCAGCGCTGACCCCTGTGATCTGGCGAGGAGGGGACAGGAGGCGCCCGCTTTTACACTCTTAAAAATGTCCCGCAATAAACAGTTCCCATCTTTACAATCAAAAAAAGACAAAGCACCCTTGCTTCTTCAAAGAGAGTGCTCTCGCCGTAATTATCATATAATCTCTCACTTCCTCTCATGCTTGAACTTCCCTAAAGCTTTCCTGTTTTGTGTCCAGTTGACTGTTCCCGTTGAGCTTCATTTAATTTCTTAAGTAAGATGTCCTCGCCCAAACCACCGACGATTTTCTCCAAGAATAGACCGGAGGGGCAGCCACCTGTATTCCAAACCAAGTGGGAAGCATCTCGAGAACGGAAAGCCCTGTGACCTACCTTCTAAGACACTTCCCTGCTTGGTCACACACTCGCGCTTCACTTGCAGCGGCTTCTGACAGGGCCCTGGGTCCAACCCAGCCCTGGAGTCAGGGGCAGGAATTTGGAGCTCACAAGTGGGGACTCCGATCTCTGAGGACGTGAGCACCCATTCTACGGATGACCCCACTGAGGCCCAGAGGGTCAGTGGAAGGAAAGGACAGCACCCTCGCAGGAGCCTAAGCAGGGGGGGACCAGCACCACCCCGGGCCCTCCACTGGTATGGACAGAAAGGAACCACGTGTGCAGCACACACGCCACACACACATGGGCACACATGGCACGCACAGGCGCGAGAGGCCTTCATCCCGAGCCCTGGGGCACAGCCCCCGCACCGAGGCCACACAGGCCCCGGGCTGGCCCGGCCGCCACCTGCAGTGCTGCGGCCCACGGCTTTCTCCTGGTCCCGCTGGTTGCTGTCTGTATTTTCCATGCAGACAGCCGGATGAACTGAGCACTAACGCTCAGCCTCTAAAGGTCACCGTCTTTCCTGGGGCCTCAGCTTCCCTGCAGGGCTTCCTGCGGTCAGGGCCACCGTACTGGCTGGCATTTAAGAGAAACTTCACTGCTTATTTTTTTTGGACTTAGCATTTATCTGATAATTTTTGACTCTCTTTCTTGAACATCAGTCATTAAATCAGAAACCTAGGGAAGACTCCCCGACCGCCTGGGGATAGTGGACGGGTGTTGGTCACACACTGGACCCTGGGGACCAGCTCTGTGGGGCTGAGGGGGCGCCCAAGGGTTGGGGCTCTGCACCTGAGCAGAGGGGGCTGGCGGAAACGTTTAGAAAACGCTGGATTGATTGACGGTGAAACCTGCTCATCAGGCCTGTATGAATCAGATGGTCTTGGAACTATTTGCTCTAATTTTCCTTGACATTCAATATTTGATTATTCTTGCCAAAGAAATGACACAGTGATCTCGATGGCTTCCAAAAGATGTTCCCTGGGGCGCAGGAAAAAAAATAACAAAACGTTCATTTCTGTTTATTTTTGTATTTAAAAAAATGGAATTAGTTCTATGCTACTTAATATAAAGGCTGGGCTGTGCTCTCACCCGGGGGGAGGACCCCCCACCCCAGGGCAGGAACATCAGACGGTCCTGTGAGCCCAGGTCCCCTCCTGGCCTGGACCCCCTCCCAGCCTGGGTTCCCCTCCGGACCCAGGTCCCCTCCCAGTCTCGCGTCCCCTCCCGGCCTGCTCCCTGACCCAGCCAGGCTCTTAACTCTGCAGGGAGTAAGTGGGGGTCAGAATGAGTGGCCAGGCAGCATTTACACTTCCCACGAGGGTGTGTACTTTCCCCAATATGGAGGACCAGGGGCACCCACACTCCACGGATGCAGGGTCTGCTCAGAGGACGGGCCTTGGAAGAGGGACCCCCGCCTTCTCAGGGGCTGTGCCTGGCAGCCCTGCCCTTCGGGAAGCCACAAACCAGCCTGCCTGGCGCCATGAGCTCAGCACAGGTGCTCGGGGACCAGGGCTCAGGGTGGGCACCCCATTCTGTGCTCGGGCACAGCAGTCACGGCCTGCAGAGAGGGGAACATTAGGCCTTTATGTGTGTGTCTGGTGCACTGAGCTTGTGGTTTCAGATATGGGGCAGCCCAGGGCAGAGACAGAGGCTCTGAGCCGGGTTCAGACCAGCGGTCAGTTTTTGTGACCACGAGCCTGTGTCCACGGCCCCTCTGCCCAGAGGACAGCACATCCTCAGGAGCCCTCTTCACTGCTCCAGCCTCATGAGCTGATGAAGCTACATGGGGAGCAGGCCATGCCAGCATCCTCCCGGCCCGCTCTGCAGAAACCCCGCTGCCCGTGGAGATGCCAGCCACTGCAGCTCCAGACCTCCCTGCTGAGGCCCACCGGACTCTCTGACACACCAGGCTGCCTGACTTCAGACACAGGGAGAGACTTCCGGAAGGCTGCGTTCACCCCCAGAATCCTGGCGCAAACTGAGGCCCAGCGAGTGACAGCTCATTCTCAACGCAGCTGGGCCGAAGGTCTCCTAACCGCAGGGCGGTTGCCCCCATTATGCCCACTGCCGCTGTGCCCACGTCTGCCCACAGCACCACAGGCACGAGAAGATGCCCAGGAGGGACAGAGGTTGAAGGAAACACAGGAGAGAGACCCACACGGCCCGGGCGTGCGAGTCTGCTGAGGCCAGCACAGGTGAGCGCACACGCAGCATACGAAGGCTAAACCACGAACCAGAAACGCCGGGAGGGCAGCGAGCTCGGGGCGCCGCGGGGGGAGGGCGGGGCGTCCAGAGGCAGCCAGGCCAGGACCGCATCCAGGCTCTGGGACTGGGTTTGGCTGGCCCCCGGGTGAGTGGCGGCTGG
Source organism: Connochaetes taurinus (assembly GCA_006408615.1). Lineage (NCBI taxonomy): Eukaryota > Metazoa > Chordata > Mammalia > Artiodactyla > Bovidae > Connochaetes > Connochaetes taurinus. The sequence continues at coordinate 63,601 of SJXO01003272.1, read as the reverse complement.
CAGCCCACCCGGGCATCACGAGGGAGCGGGCGGACGCTTCCAGGACCTGACTCACAGCCGGAACCACAAACACCGCGGCCCTCGCCTCTCAGGGGCCCCTAGGGCTCTTCAGCTCCAGTGTGCACACCCTAAACCCCCAGGGCTGAGGTCCCTTTGTCACCACTGTCACTCGAGCGGGCGAGTCCCCGGGTGGGACGCACTTTGCAGGAGAGTCCTCACTGTCTTCACAGCCGTCCTCCTGCTGAAGTCTGCTTCATCTAATTGCCAGCCGGCAGCCTGGGCCTGGGCGACACAGACAGACATCTGACCACGTCCACAGCCCCGAAACCACAGCCCAGCTCAGGCACCCAGAGCCCGGCGACGCACACACGACACACTTCACCTGCAGGAGCTGGGACACGCGCCGCAGAGGAATACAACTCTAGAACCATTTTCACGTAACTATGAGGCCCTCTCATAGACTTAACCGTGTCATGCAGCGGACAACCGGGGAAGGCAATGCACTCTTGCCTGGAAAATCCCATGGGCAGAAGAGCCTGGTGGGCCGCAGTCCGTGGGGTCACTAAGAGTCAGACACGACTGAGTGACTTCACTTTCACTTTTCACTTTCACGCATTGGAGAAGGAAATGGCAACCCACTCCAGTGTTCTTGCCTGGAGAATCCCAGGGATGGGGGAGCCTGGTGGGCCACCGTCTATGGGGTCGCACAGAGTCGGACACGGCTGAAGCGACTTAGCAGCAGCAGCAGCAGTGGACAACATTATTCCCTTACATACACACCAGTTGGGAAAACCCCTTCCTTTGTCACGCATTTAAAAGTTGGGATTGGCTGGCAGCCTGCCACCAGAGAAGAGTCCCCACAATCAACACACCGACGGTCTGATCTCTTTTTCCTTTAGAAAGGGAGGCCATGCCCAGCACAGCTGCTTTGGACAGAGGCCTCGCACGGAGTGCAGAGGGCTGGAAGTGATCTCGGCACCTTAAGGAACTCTGTGTGCGGGCCGGGCGCACGCAGACGCTCCGGCATCAGAAACGAGGGGCAGCGGGCAGGATTGGGGCCTCCGGCCACACGCGCGCAGCAGAGGGACGCCCGCACGTCTTTGGCCGCACCGACGCCTCACAGGCTGGTGGCCGGCGGTCACTTACAGGCCGAGGATCTGCCAAGTGTCCACACAGCCGCGGCAGACGCCTCCCCGCGAGAAGGGCCCGGGCTGGGCCCACAGAGCGGCTCTGCCTCCACTGGCCGTGGCTCCTGCGGGCTTGCTGGCTGCGGCCCGAGAAGGCCCGTCTGCACGCCGTCTGCCTGCGCGTCCGGCGTCCCGCCCTGCTCCCGCTGTAACCCGAGAGGGCCGCAGCGGACGGGCCGGTGTCAGGACACGGCTGAGACGCGGCAGCCGGGGGCGGGGGAGGCGCCGCGGCCCCAGGACTTCTCCCCGGTCCTCCAGCGACCCCCGCTTCCGTCACACCGCTGGGGCCAGGTGGCCGGGGCTCAGTAAGCCCGCTGCCCGCCCTCCTAACGGCCGTGAGAAGGGGCTGCAGGCGGCCCTGTCAAGAGTGCCCTACTCCCGGGGCTCCCCGGGGCTCCAGGGGTTACGACTGAGTGCTCCCAGTGCAGCGGCGCGAGTTCGGTCCCCGGTCAGGGATCGGGATCCCGCCCACCACAGCTAATACCCAGTGCGGCAGGATCATTTAAAGAGCGCCCCATCTCCACACAAGCCCCCTCCTTTTTCATCCTCATCAGGAAACTCGAAAGGAGTCAGCGGGGTACTTTCCAATAGCTGGAGAAAGCCCTCAGCCTGGAGCCCTGCTCACAGCTGGGGTGTGGGAGCCACGAGCCACCTGTGAACTAACCCTGAAATCAATTAAAAGGAAAATGAAAACTTGGCTCCTCGGTTGCACCGGCCACACGTAAGTGCTGGAGGGCCACACGCGGTAGGTGGTCTCCACGGTGGAGCTGAGACCTCCCCCCCCACGTGGACGGCCTGGATTGAGGCCGGGGGGAGGGCTCCTCTTCATTAAGCATCGCTCTATCAGTGTCTTTCCTCTTCTTCCAGGTGAGCAGGGAAAATGCCCTCTTCAGTAGACGCGACTCTCTGCTGCACACGTGGATTAATCTGACCGAGTTTGCCTGCCGAATGGGCGTGAGAACCCAGAAGTGCAGCCAGCCCACCGTCGGCGCCCGGCCGCCGGGACCCTGCCGCGCGGCCCTCCCCTTCCGCCCCGTCCACGATCTACGCCTCACTCCGCCCCTCCGCTCCGAGCTGCTCCAGGACCCGCCTTCCCGGGCGAGGGCTCCCCACCCTGACCCCGTCCCCCTACACGGGACCACCCCTCCAGGGCCGCCCTGTCCCTTCCCCGCACCCTGCAGGGCCAGACGCCTGCACCTGAGCCGCCCCCCGCGGTGGTGGTGGGGGGCTGTCTCCATAGCCTGTGAACACCAGCCGGAGGCCCCCTGGTGAAAGAAGGCCCCCCTCCCCGCGCCCTCATCCTGACAAGTCAGCCTCCGTCCCAGCCGCTAACAGGAGCAACTGTGGGCTTCTCACTCCTGCAGGACGTCCCTCCCGCCTGTGTGTCCCCCCAGAGGGACTGTCCTCCTCCTGCTCAAGTCTGCACGAGCGGGAGAGGCCACGCTGGGCTCTCCACACCGGCCCGCACGTCTCAGTCCTGCTGGCGCTTCATCCATTTGCTTCTTCACAAAAAAAACGCGAGCGGAAGATGGAGCCATCGCCAAGGGGCCGCTGCTGGTGAGGCTGCTGAGCGGAGCGTCCGACCAGGGCTCGCTCGTCTTGCGGAGGCCAGGGTGATCACAGCGCCAGAGAGACAACACCCACTCTTCCCCAGGGTGGCCTGCCGTGAGTTTAGCACATGAAGACTGGTGCCCCAAGCCGGCAACAGAGCCAGAGAGGCCTGGGAGGGCACCCAGACGCCCGGGCAATGGGGGGGGACCCCACCTTCGTGTGGGGGACGCTGGCCAGGCCTGTCCCCCCATGCTCAGCCCTGGCCTGGGGACTAGAGCAAAGACAGGTGTGTGGCGGTCTAAGGACTGGGCTCCCAGGAAGCCCTTAGGGCTTGATGATTTGAAGGAGCTCTTTCTTTGTTTTTATCTACTCTAGCGTGTTTATTTTTGTCTTTCTGTAGTGCCTGCTTAAAATTCCACTTCCTCTCCTCGAGACCTGTCCTCTGTAAAGGGAAATATTTCCCACTCTTTTGCAATCACCCCCAAAGGTCTCTGGTGTGGCCTGCCCCGAGGTGGAGGCTGGCCCGTCCTGAGCACAGTGGCCGAGCCTCTGGGGCCAGGTCTGTTTCTGTTTATCTCCCAGCTGTTTTGCTTTGTTCTCTTCTTGAAATCACTTGTCATCATAGAGTTTTCAGCCTTTTTTTTTTTTTTTAGCTCACGGTTGAGAAAACCAACCCACCAAGTTGCTTCCACGATTTGCCCATCAAGTGAAAGTGTCCAGGTGGGCCAGAACGCCGTGTCATCGGTAAAAACAGCTCATCTGTAAACTGCGTCCCACAGCGACCTGAGGCCTCGTTCCTTATCCCTAACAAAAGTTCTGCCGCACGCGTCCTGCATAGCCGCGAGCCCTGTGCTCACTCAGTCTCCTGGGAGGCCCCTGCCCTGGGGTCCCCGGCACAGCCCAGCTTCAGGGCCTCGCTCCCTTCTCCACTGCCTCCGAGGTCTCCTAGGTTCTCCCTGACCCGTCTCGCCTTGCCCCCCGCCTTGCTGAGCACCCATGGAGGGCACAGCCCAGCACTGGGACCGAATGGCCTGTACCCCAGGCCGGTTGCCCTGGCAGCGACCACTGACCTCAGCCAGGTCTACCTGAGCGGACCCCAGGTGTGAACAGGATTGGCGCAGGATGGGGAGCACAGCAGAGGATTGGAGCACAGCACAGGGTAGATGAGGAGCACAGCCCAAGATGAGGAACACAGCAGCTGGAGCTGGGGAGGGAGGCCCTTGCTCCACCCAGCGGGAGCCCACAAGCCCAGCCTCTGGAGCAGGAATCTTCTTACCTCCTATGAGGATCACACGCGCTAAGCCGTGTAAACTGGTCATGAGTATGACGTGATACTGGATGGCAGCCTGGTGTCACTTTCATTATTAACAATTTGAAAAAGCAGATTAACGCGCACCAGGCCCGGCTTAACTCTCTTGGGGTTCCCGCGAGGCTCAGATGGAATAACAGAACACACAGGAGAACATCCTAAACACTCGGGGTGAATTAACTGCCCAAGTCCTCTAAACGCCTTGCCCCTTCCAGAGGCTGTTTTAAAAGAGGAGCTGGCCCAGGAGCATTTCCCCCTTGCCAGGCTCCTGTGCTGAGGCCCCCAGAGTCAAGAGCCCCAGGGCTGCTCCCCGTGTTCGTGGACAGTGGGGTAACTGTTTTCTAAACTGTTTGATGAGGATTAGGAAGGACAGTGAGAGCCTCTACCTTCAGAGGAACAGGATTCAAAAAACAAAAAAAGCCCTATAAAAATGCAAATGACTTGGAGCCAAAGTCTTCAGGGTGAGCCCCTTCCCTCTAGCCTAGCAAAGGGCATTTGGAGCGGTTGGCTGGGGGCATGTAGAGGGTAGGACCTGGCCTGCAGGCCCCGGTCTTAGCAAGACCTGCCTGTGGGGTAAACACACCCCCTGCCTCGAGGGCACATGCTGAAGGCAGTTAAGGTTTCTTCCTTCAAGTGCAGACAATGCACACTCAGTCACCTCAGTCCTGTCTAATGGGCAACCCCGTGGTCTGTAACCTGCTAGGTTCCTCTGTCCATGGAATTCTCCAGGCAAGAATACTGAAGTGGGTTGTCATGCCCTCCTCCAGGGGATCTTCCTGACCCAGGGATCGAACCCTTGTCTCTTACGTCTCTTGAGTTGGCGGGTGGGTTCTTCACCACTAGTGATAAATCCATCTAAGTGGCATAAATGTAGTCACGTTCATCTGACTGCTTCTGCCCTGCCATGTTCTGTAACTGTAAGGACAGTAACCTAGTGGTCAGTGCTCACACCCACTGCAGGTGCTGGGTTTAAGGTGAGGGCAGACACATGGGCAGGTGATGCAGGAGTCGGGCTATCTTTGTCTATAACACTTTCTGCGTGAACTATTTTCGAAAAAGTATTCCAAAATGAATTCTAGAAGTTTACAGATTTGTAGGCAGGGTAAATAAAAACTTTGTTTGGCTTTCAGTAATGTTCAAATTATTGCACATGTGCAGCTTCACTTCACTTAGTTATTAAATTCCAGCCATCCCTAGACCAATGGGTCTCTCGGGACAGTCAAAGCTGGGGTCTTTCCAGTAGTCATGTATGGATGTGAGAGCTGGACCATAAAGAAGGCTGAGCACTGAAGAATTGATGCTTTCAAACTGTGGTGCTGGAGAAGACTCTTGAGAGCCCTTTGGACTGCAAGAAGATCAAACCAGTCGATCCTAAAGGAAATCAACCCTGAATGTTCATTGGAAGGACTAATACTGAAGCTGAAGCTCCGATACTTTGGCCACCTGATGCAAAGAGCTGACTCACTGGAAAAGACCCTGATGCTGGGAAAGACTGAAGGCAGGAGGAGAAGGGGAAGACAGAGGATGAGATGGTTGGATGGCATCATTGACTCAACGGACATGAGTCTGAGCAAGCTCCAGGAGATGGTGATGGACAGGGAGGCCTGGCGTGCTGCAGTCCACGGTGTCACAAAGAGTTGGACACACCTTAGCAACTGAACAATGACAGACCAATGGAACAATCAAGCCTGTATTTCGAGTGTAAATACACACACACACACACACACACTTTTGAGTTTGTACAGGTGAATCTTCGGCAAACACTTTTCCACCTCCCTTTATCTGGAGGCTTTTGGGGACACAGCGGTCACTGCCCTCACAGGCCATGAAGCTGGACAGCAGCAGGCTGAGCCTTCGAGCAGCCGGGACACAGAAGCAACCAGATGAATGGACTCCTCTGGGTGAACTCACTCGACGGTGATCCCACAGCGGGGATTATTCCCGGTGCCCTGGGTGAACTCACTCGATGGTGATCCCACAGCGGGGATTATTCCCGGTGCCCTGGGCAGTTTGGCCTAATGTGTAAGTATTGAAACGATGCTTTGGGGACTCAAGATCTAAGAATTTGGCAGACCAGTCAGTCTCACTCCTAGAAACTGAAGACGAGTGTGGGGTCACAGGCATCCCGGCTCTCCCCCCAGGAAGTCACAGTTCTGAACAAATCCCTGGTCTCCACTTGTTTTTGCTCTCGTTTCCCACCCCTTCATGCACTGTAGTTAGGCTTGCAGTGACTCCCAGGGTCCACTGGTCAGATGTGAGCCGCTGACCCGGGCCCTGAGGTCAGTGGTGATGACCCAGGAGCTGACTTCCACGATGGGCACCAGGACCTGAGAGGTGACCTGGCCAGGCTCTTTGCTTGCTGAGTGTCAAGCTGAGTGCCAAGGCCCAACAGCCTCCCTGACCCCTGCTCCAAGTCTGTGGGCTCCTTCCTGAGTAGACACATGTCTGGGGCCCACACTTGGCCTATCAGTACAGAGGCAGCTCTGAACACATCCCAGCTTCACAGCCTTCATGACTGCTTGTGAAGAGCACGTTGGAAAACACACTCTTCAAACAAGCCACAGGACACCTGCTCGGCGTCAGGGCTGGGCCCCTGCCCCACGAGCCCCCAAGTGCTGGGCTGACAGCAGGACGGCGGGACCAAGGCCGCTGGACACAGCAGAGCCCGGCCCCACCCCCGTCCGGTTCTGAATGGTGAGCGGGGGTGGGGGGGCCGTGAAAGCCAAGGCAGGACCTCCCCACACTGGACGATGACTGACGACCCAGCCTCGTGTCCCACCGAGCCCTGTGCCGGGCAGCGGCTGCTCACAGGGAGAAGCTTCTGGAAAAGGCTTGAGATGCACTGGATGTTACAAGCCCGGCATTGAGCGGGCAGCAGCAGGGCCGCGGGACTGCAGGGCTGGGGGCGGTCCATCCGCGGCCTCCAGTCCACACTCCAGGAGCGACAGCGCAGGGCAGCCTCCACGACCAAGCGGTCAGCTGGCCCTTTGCAAGCCAGGCCCCTGCACGCTCTGCTCTATTCCAGCCTCAGGTGCCCAGCAGGGGCTGCAAACCTGACACCAAGGAGGAGAAGGGCCCTGGGCGCACAGCCCAGCTCCTGGAACGGGCTCCATGCTCTCAGCCAGGCCGCGGCCAAACCCAGGACCCTCAGGGCTGTTTTAGGGAATGTGAAGAAGGGGCCACATTTGGAAACAAAACACCACCGAGCCTGAGAGCTTCCAGGGCTGCACAGCGGCCACTGCCGGGACCCAGGCGAGGGGCCCGGGAGGGCAGAGGGCCGTGCAGGGAGACCCCGGGACCCCGGTCAGAAGGGCGCATCCGCCCACCACCTGGCAGCCCCCGCCTCGTCTACAGAACGCAGCTCCATGGCGCCATCACCACCTGCAATTCTCAACACGCTTTTCTACCGTCAAGGGCGACACCTGCTCGAGAGAACGGCTTCAGACGTTCTCCTGACTCAGAGCATTTCCTAATGACTGCATCTGGCCTGCCGAACGCTGCCAGTGGGTTTTTCCGAGCTCTCTGTTAGAACACGCAAAATGGAATCAAGATGTCCCAGTGTTTCACACCCTCCTCCCAGGACCCGGATTAAGGAGTCGCTGCACACACAGTTCCACAGTGTCCCGCTCCGTCAGCAGCAGGACTCCTGGCCTCATTGCTGACGTCCGCAGGTGGACAGCACCCAGGCCCAGCAGCAGATGCCAGTGAGGCCCCTCGTCCACCTGGACGCAAGTGACCGTGCTGTGTCCAGGCCCTGCCCGGGCGCGACCCCGCCATGGGACGGCCGGGGCCAGCCCTTCACTGTCCCTGGGCCTCCGTTTCCTCATCTGTGAAATGGAGTCCTAAAAGCACAGACCCCCCTTGACTCACCACGGGGCTACACCCCAGTAAGTTGAGAACGTGGTCAGTCAAGCACGCACTTAACACTGTGCCCTCCTGACCATCACAGCCTAGCCTCCTACCTTAAAGGTGCTCAGAACACTCAACGTCAGCCTACAGTCACGGAAAACCGTCAGACACGAAGGCCACTTTAGAGCAAGACGCTGGCTATCTCACAAGACGTCGTGAACACTGAGCCTGAAAACAGAATGGCTGTCCGTGTATCGGTCGCTTTCCCTGGGATCATGGGGCTGACAGGGGCGCTGCACTGCCCGGCATCACAAGACGGGGTCGGACCCACCGCTGACCCGGAAAAGAGCAAAAACCAGCGTTCGTAGTACAGTTCCTATGGACCTCAAATGACTCTCATGCCACTGTCAAGTCGAACCTCCTATGTCGAGGACCACCTGCGCCTTCTTCTATAGAAGGGCTCTGAGGACGGTGTAAGAAGCTCTTTAACACACTGAGCATAGCCCAGCACCCAGAAAGCACTCCCTGCATGGGCGGTCACTTTAGATACACTAGACTGAGGACCCTGAGGAGCGTCCGTACTCAGAACTAGGCGCCCGCGTCCCTCTGTGGCTCTGCGGGACGGGCCCTGGACACCAGAGCATGCTGTGACCTGAGCGGCTCCCGGCGGGGCTTTCCTACTGAGAAGGCAACACTTCCGCGAGCTTTTCAAGCAGGCTAGCGCGAAGCTCACAGCCAAGAACCCAGGCCCATTTCCAGGGAGGGTCTCCACAGACAGTCTGGAACCCATGGATCACTGGAGGATCACGTTCCAGAAACTAACTGTGATGGGCATCTCATCTGTTAGACGAGGGTGAGAAACCACCGCCCGTGGCCGTCTGACGTTTCCTGGAGGAGGCTCGACGTCTGTGGGCAAGCTGAGTTCGTCACATTTCCCAGAGGCAGAGACCTGCACCCTGGGTGCGGGCCAGCCAGAGGTGCTCAGCGAGGCCTCCGGGCGTCCGGGAGGGGCCTGGCCCGGCGGGAGGCTGCCCTGAGCCACCAGAGTGGGGCCCCCCAGTCCTTCCGCCGGCTGCCAGCAGCCCCCACTTGACCTCACCAGGCACTCCGGCCACTCCCCAACCCCAGGCCCACAACCTGCAGTCTCGGCCCAGGCGGGGCCCCAGCAGGCGCACGGAGCCCGCTCACCCCTCGCTGGCCTCACCGTCCAAGCGGGCCCTCGGGAGCGAGTCACGGGCCTCCCAGGATCGCGAGCGCTACACCGCACGGAGGAAGCCCCGCGCAGTTCCCGACAGAGAGAGGCCCGCGCGTCTGCTCCCTACCTCCCACCAGGCCTCCGTCCTGGGCCTCCCAGGGCACGGGGCTGGATCGCAGCAGAAACCCCAGTGGTGCCGCCGTGCTCGCAGGCGAGCGACTCCCGGCTCCGCCCCGACATCTGGTTTCTATTTCATGCCCGTGTTGTCACGTTACATAACGAGCAGATGAGACGCGGGGTCACCCCAGACTCGGGCTCAGGGCTCAGCCGGAGCGCTGTTTACACAGGGCCAGGGCCACCAGACCAGGCTCAGTGCCAAGGCCACACAGCCCGTTGACACCCCACACCCCAGCTGCCCCCTACACAGCCCACTGACACCCCACACAGCCTGGCTGATACCCCATGTCCTGACTGAACCCCACACACTCTGGCTGACACCCCATACAACCTGCAGACACTCCACACCCCAGCTGATCCCTGCACATCCAGGCTGACAGCCCACACTGTGACTGAACTCCACACCCTGACTGAACCCCACACCCTGGCTGAACCCTGTACCCTGACTGACCTTGTACCCTGTCACCCCACACCCTGAGTGAACCCTGCATCCTGACTGACCCTGTACCCTGACTGAACCCTGCACCCTGACTGACCCCGTACCCTGACAGCCCACACCCTGCTGACACCCCACACCATGACTGAACCCCGCACCCTGACTAACACCCCACACCCTGACTGAACCCTGTACACCCTGACACCTCACACCCTAACACCCCACACCCTGACTGAACCCCGCACACCCTGACTGACACCCCACAGTCTGACTGAACCCCACACCCTGACTGACACGCCACGCCCTGACTAAACCCTGTACACCCTGACACCTCACACCCTAACACCCCACACCCTGACTGAACCCCACACCCTAACTGAACCCCACATCCTGACTGACCCCGTACCGTGACACTCCATACCCTGCTGACACCCCACACCATGACTGAACCCCGCACCCTGACTGAATCCCGCACCCTGGCTGACCTCATACCCTGACACCCCACACCTTGAGTGAACCCTGCATCCTGACTGACCCTGTATCCTGACACTTCACACCATGACTGAACCCCGCACACCCTGACTGACCCCGCACACCCTGACTGACCCCGCACACCCTGACTGAACCCCGCACACCCTGGCTGACACCCCACACATGCAGTAAACACCACGCTGCCTGCTCGCAGCTCTTCACTTGAGCCGAGCTCTGTCCCTAATCCCTCCACGCGCATTCAAATGTGAGGGACGGAGGAGCCACCTGAGGCCACACTTGGGACGAGGCCTCAGCCCCGACGACATGCGGCAGTGGAGCCCGGCCAGGAGGGGTGGCGGTTGGCTCCGTGGGGTGCGGGGGAGGGTGGAGCAGGGGTCCTGAGGCGCGCATCCCTGGGAGGCTGCGGAGCTGGCTAAGAAAGCGCAGGGACCCGCCCCGCAGGAGGTGCACGCTGCGATGCCCGGTGCGGGAGCTCCAGCAGCTGCCCACTCCCAGCCCGGCGGGCCTCTGCCCCCTCCACCCGCCCGAGCACCAGGCCTGGCGGCCGAGGCAGCCCCCAGGCTTCAGGCAAACAGAGCGCAACCCCACAGTGAAGCGGGGCGGATGCTCTGTTCGTGGGAGTTTAACCTTTCTTCCAAGCAGCGCACGCCAGGGTCAAGGCCGGCCTGACTGGTAGAAAACCCGAACGGCCAGTGCATCTGGGGGCTGGGGGCCAGGTCGGGGGAAGCCCCCAGGGCTCCGTGCATTTCCATCTCCCCAGCTGCTCCAGGCTCCACGGCCAGCAAGGGGCTGACAGGACCTCAGCACTCACTCTCCTCCCACGGCAGGGGCCTCGGACATGGCCGGGGAAGGGCCACTCCACAGGCTGCGGGCGCAGGCTGGCCATAAGACAGGCACTGACCGGGTCCTGGGGCTGGCTGAGGAGAGGCCCTGAGCCCTGCGGGAGGCGCAGGCTGGACGTCGCCACAGGGCTGGCTCTCTGCCCACCGGCTCCCTGCTCCTGTGCAGCCTTGTCTGAGAGCCCTGGACCGGGCTGCTGGCCCGAACCAGGTGGCAGGCAGGTCTCAGGGAGGGGTGCCCACTGCACTCCTGGCATCTGATCTCCGGCTTCATCCCCTGCCGGCTGCGTCTCACCAGGAGGCTGAGCCTGGGCAGGGCCACCAGGTGGGCCTTGGGGCAAAGGAGACAGACAGTCGCTGTTAGACACCCCCACATGTTACTCAAACAGCCTCTGAGTGGGTCAATGGTGTTCACCTACAGTTAAAAAAAAAAAATCACACAGGCATGGGATAAACTGACTGGTTCGTAATATTTCTATCGGTTCAGGAAGAGCACATTCTATTTTACAAAGAAAAAAACAGAATCTCCCAGAAAGGGTGCCCAGCAGCCCAAGGCGAAAGCTTGATAGCCTCCTTGGGACGTTCTGCACACCTGGACGCTGGGACGGCCAGGCTGGCGCTCAGCAGCCTCCATGGCATGTGAGTAAGGATGACTGCAGCCAACGGCACACTTGCTCTGCGCTGTGTCGCAACGTCTGGCGTGGGCCCACCAGGCGGCACGTGTCACAGGCCGTGCAGAGAGCAGGATGAGGCATCCTCACGGGCGTCAGCTGTCCCTGTCCACAGATACATGGGACATCTGTGTTCTGTCCACTGACATCCGGAACATCCAGGAAATGCAAGGCCCAGGTGTTACCAGCAAGTTGAAAATGGGACTCCAGAAATGAATGACGCTTGAGTGCAGAGGGCCGGTGTGATCACTGCTTGAGGAAAGGGCAAAGGGCCCAGCAGGAGAGGAGAGCCCAGACCTCAAGGGCACACACAGACTCAAGGTTTTTACAGAACTTCACGCTTCCATCTTAAACAAACAGTAAAAAGCAGGTGTTAAACTGCATTTTCATGTGAGATTCCCCTGCAGAGACTGTAGCCGCACTCGTGCTACAGATGACGAAGCAGCATCTTCTCCCTGGCATGCTGTGCGGGGGTCAGGGGGAGCTCAGGGCCAGGGCCAGCCTCATCCCAGGGGTGCGCCAGGCCTCCCCAGGGACACAGAGCTCAGAGAGGAGGGGGGATGGCGTGGTGCCCGCAGCGCTGAACTAACAGATAGAGAAGACTGCTCCATGAACGTCTCAAGGAAAAACCCCAAGTCACGAAGACCACAAGCAGATATCCTCAGCTGACATTTGAGGGAGCTCAGCATTAAGGGCCTTCCCTGGTGGCTCAGATGGTAGAGAATCTGCCTGCAATGCAGGAGACCTGGGTTCAATCCCTGGGTCAGGAAGATCCCCTGGAGGAGGGGCTGGCAACCCACTCCAGTATTCTTGGGCTTTCCTTATGGCCAGTTGGTAAAGAATCCGCCTGCAATGTGGGAGACCTGGGTTCAATCCCTGGGTCAGGAAGATCCCCTGGTGGAGGGCATGGCAACCCACTCCAGTATTCTGGCCTGGAGTTTCATGGACAGAGAGGAGCCTGGCAGGCTATGGTGCATGGGGTCACAAAGAGTCAGACACGAATGAGCGACTTCCACTTTCACATGCAGCGTTAAGATAAAAGCCTCACTATCAGAGGCATCCAGACACCCAGAGTGCCCACTGCCACTCAAGGAGGCCACGCAGGGCACCACCTGGACAAGGACTGGGCGCTAGATCCGGCAGGTGGGCCTGCTGCACGGAGGGACCTGGGTCTGGGGGCCACGCCCCTCCTAAGTGACCTCAGGGCCAGGGTCATGACCCGCCCTGGTCTCCAGGCTACGAGGGGACGACAAGGAAGACGCTGTCACTACAGCTAAGAGACACCCAGACCCCACAGACGGCCTGCGGGCCCGTCTTCCCAGACCACGAGCCCTGCGTGGAATGCAGCCCTGAGGGCCAAGCCAGGCTCCACAGTCTGCCCTTTCCTCCTCGGTCCTCCGCCGGCCGGCTGGAGCTCGGCATGAAGCCCAGGAGTAGAAAAGTCCCCTGCCGTCCTCAATTGACAGCAGGGAGGCACTGATGCTCACACGCAACTTTCTTCAGAAGAATGAACCTCTCTAGTGCTACACGGGAGAGCCAAGCCCACTCTTTCCTTTGTGCATCCAACTAAGGTAAAGCCCCCTCGTTCACCTTCTATGACGAGGAGAATGGCCCCAAGAAAAAGGACCACGGCGCTTCGCCGGCTTGGCCCAAGGATGCACTGCCGATGTCCTGTGACCCCCGGGAGGGGCCCCCTGCACTCACGCGGCAGCAGGCAAGAGAGATCGGGATGGCCTGTCACGAGTCCCCCAGAACGTGGCCTGGCCTGAGGGCGAGAGGGTGGTGGTGGTGGGCACGCCCCCGGTGCCAGGCCCAGGCTGGCTGGAGCACAGGGCTCAGGCCTTCTCTGCAGAGTGCAACTTTCCGGTCCCTCCCGGATCCGAACCCCGAGGAGTGCTGTGCTCATGGGCTCTTGGCGGGCCCTCGTGTGCTCCCCACCAGCAGGGGTGGGGGGCAAGGAGCCAAGGAGGAGACAAGCTGGGCAGACAGGGCTGGGTGCCTCGCCCAGCACAGGGGAGCCCATGGGCTGAAGAAAGAGCTGGTGGTTGGGGGTCCCGTCGCTCAGGCTGCACGTCTGTACGTGGGAACATGGAGAGACCGAAGGTCGGGAGTCTGCCTCCCACCCTGGCCTGGCCCCTCCCTCCAACCGGCAGACGGATGCACTGAGTTCCGGAGTCCAGCTGCTGCCTGAATTTATTTCGTATTTTTAGCTACACTGGCTTCTCGGTGGCTCAGATGGTAAAGAATCTACCTGCAATGCAGGAGACCCAGATTCAGTCCTTGGGTGGGGAAGATCCCCTGGAAAAGGGAATGGCAACCCACTCCAGTACTCTTGCCTGGAGAATCCCATGGATGGAGGAGCCTGGCCGGCTACAGTCCACGGGGTCGCAGAGTCGGACACGACTGAGCAACTCACACGCTGAATGCAAAGCCACAGAAGGAGCAGCAGAACCACTCGATGCCGACGTCCCTGCAGCAGCCAGCGAGCGGCTTCAGCAGTGGGCACGTGAGAGGCTCGCGCCCTGGGGATCCCCTGCTTTCTGGGAGGAAAAGGCCAGCACTGAAGCTCGGGGCATGCAGCTCCCCCGGCCCCTTCTCCACGTGACATGACACAGCCCTGTGACAGGGCAGCTCGGCCTCGTCATGAGCTACCAGGGGGCCAAGGCAGCGGTCGCCGGTGGCTCTCTACGTCTCTCACCAGCACGCCGCACCCCGGACCTTCCAGGCTCTCCACCTGCCATCACTTCTTCCCTGGTGGCCCAAGGGTAAGACTGTGCTCCCAGTGCTGGGGGCCCAGGTTTGATGCAAGATCCCGCATGCAGCATCGAAGACCCGGTGCAGCCAATAAGCAAGCAGAGTAGATAAATCAGCATTGTTTCGACAGCCAGCTTAGGGCACTGGCGACCGAGCCCGGCGTGAGAGAAGTCTGTGTCTCGCCAGGGGGCAGGCGACTGTCTGAAACCTGCGTTCAGCTGAGTCGGCAGGACAGCAAGGGCAGAAACTCAGGGAGAAGGAAGAGCGTGGAGCCTGGAGCCTCTCCTGAGGCTGTCCCAAGGCTGCCCGCCTCAGCCACAGCTCACGGGGTCACTGTCACTGTTTAAGGACCCTCAGGGCAGGAGGATAAGTTACGGGTCCCGCCCAGGGCAGAGAGACTGCAGCTCCTTGGGAGGGATGCGTCCACGCCTGTGCCAGACACTGGCTGGGAGGGGGTGGACCAAGAAGGAAGCCCCCCTGGGAGTGGACAGTCACAGACCGCCTCGCGGGGGCCACAGAGACCCGATAGGTAGTCACAGACCGCCTCGCGGGGGCCGGGGGAGACCCGATCGGTAGTCAGAGACCGCCTCGCGGGGGCCGGGGGAGACCCGATCAATAGTCACAGACGGCCTCGCGGGGGCCGGGGAAGACCCGGCCAACACCAGAGCCTAGTACTGCACCCACAGGGGCTGCTTCTGCACCCGCACGAGGCACACGTCCTCCCTGGCCGAGCGTGCTGTCAGCCACACAGGATGCCCGGGGAACACTGCAGGGGCGGAAAGTCACAGCTGAAGATCACAGTGCAGGGAAAAGAACACCCAGGCCGCGGGAGTCAGGCCAGGACAAACTGCAATTACAGGAAAATCTAATGTGACCACAAGATCATCTCCACAACAGGTCTGAGGAAACAGGGCCACCGAAGGGTCACGGAGCAGAAAGCGGATGACGGGGCCCGCACTCAGCAGCTGCTCGGCCCTGTGTCCCGGGCCCTGTCTGCGTCTCAGGCTCTCACCCGCCAGAGAGAAACTGAGAGCTGCAGCTTCCCCGAGAGACAGCTGAGGGAGGGGCGAATGAGACCGTCAAGGTGGGCTCCGCTGATCGCGAACGAGCGTTGCTGATGCAGAAAACGGCCAGGCACGTTTGAAAATGATCGGAACAGAACCGGTAGCAATAAGAAAGCTAACGGTGAAAGGTCAAAGATGAACGAACGAGCGACACGATCGATTAGACAGAGCTGGAGAGAGGACGGGAGAAGAGGAGACTGGCGCTGACGGAGGGCTGGGTGCCTGCCCCCAGGAAAAGATACAACTAGATCCGAGCAACCTCCACGTGGACACGGGCCCCACCTGCCCAGGATGGACGACACGAGCCCAGAAGAGGAGGTGGCCTGGGGACAGAGGGAGGCTTCTTAACTGCAACTCAAAAGCCAGATGCAGTTGAAAAAACAGAACTTGGTACGTCTGAACCACCACGGGGGGAGGCGGGAGACGCAGTCAACAGGGCAAAAGCGTAAAGAATATGGAGAATTCACCATAAAGAATTCACAAAATAACTGACAAACTGGGAGAAATTGTTTGCAGACTCTCACAGATAAAAGCTAATACCCCTGCATATGAAGAAGTCTTAAAAACTGTGGGAACAGTGGCCAGGCACGTTTGAAAATGATCGGAACAGAACCGGTAGCAATAAGAAAGCTAACGGTGAAAGGTCAAAGATGAACGAACGAGCGACACGATCGATTAGACAGAGCTGGAGAGAGGACGGGAGAAGAGGAGACTGGCGCTGACGGAGGGCTGGGTGCCTGCCCCCAGGAAAAGATACAACTAGATCCGAGCAACCTCCACGTGGACACGGGCCCCACCTGCCCAGGATGGACGACACGAGCCCAGAAGAGGAGGTGGCCTGGGGACAGAGGGAGGCTTCTTAACTGCAACTCAAAAGCCAGATGCAGTTGAAAAAACAGAACTTGGTACGTCTGAACCACCACGGGGGGAGGCGGGAGACGCAGTCAACAGGGCAAAAGCGTAAAGAATATGGAGAATTCACCATAAAGAATTCACAAAATAACTGACAAACTGGGAGAAATTGTTTGCAGACTCTCACAGATAAAAGCTAATACCCCTGCATATGAAGAAGTCTTAAAAACGGTGGGAACAGAGCCTAAAGTCCTGATCGAAAACCAGGTCAAAGGCATAAAGACAGAGAAGAGGCCTCACGTCGCGGTCCCCCCTTATCGGTCAGATGGACAAACGGTAAGGGCCTCTGCCCGCGCAGAGTGGGAACAGAGTGGGCCGCCTGTGGGCCGTGCCGGGAATGCACGTGCCCGCACCTGCTCACCCGGCACCGGACCTTGGCCCCCAGCCCCGCACGACGCCGGCTCCTCCTCGGTCCGTGGCACTCGGTTCCTGAGTCTGGAGACGCACCTCCCACCGCGGGGAAGCACGCCAGCACCAGGGGACCACAGGGCACGGCTCTCAGGCGCAATGCGGGCCCCTCCTGGAGGCCTGACCGCCGGACGCAGGAGCAAGACCCGGCGAGCTGTGAGCACACCCGCAGGTCGGGGATGGGGCAGGGAGGAGCCCCGGGAGGGATGGGCGAATGTGCTGGGGGGAAAAGCCGAGTGCACAGGAGCAGCCTGTGGGATGCTCGTCCTTTGTCCAGGAGGCAACGTGGGAGGGCGAGGGTGGGGCTGGGGAGGGGGCAGGGCCCAGGGACGGAAGCCAGAGGGGTAGGGGGGATGGACACCATTGCTCAGTCCAGGCTCCTACACAGCACTGGCCTCGGGGGCCACACTCATGTTCTATGTACTCAAAAAGTAAAAATAAACAAATGAAAATACCGCACAGTGAGTAAAAGCAGTAAGGATGACCCCAGACCCACTGCAGATGAAGAATGTGACGCCCTGGGCCAGAGGAAGGGGCAGGGAAGAACCGGCCCACGCAGCCTGGGGACACGGTATTTGGACGATGCTTGGACTTCACCCCTGAGCAAGGACTGAGCTCCAGTTATAAGCGTGTTCCTCACAGAGGTGTAGATTAACACCTTCTGGGCATTCTGGGGTTGGACAAATGAGTAAATCCATCGTGGAGACCAGGAGCCACGCTTCCCAGTGTCGGACGAAGAGTCAGTCGCACGTATGGCAAATTCAGGAAGATCCCCTGGAGGAGGAAATGGCAATTTCCAGTATTCTCACCTGGAATATCCCATGGACAGAGGAGCCTGGGGGGCTACGACCCATGGGGTGCAAGAGTTGGACACGACTCAGCGACTAAACAAGAGCAAAACATAAATACATAAACATATAAGAAAGGGAAGTTCTTTTTTACAGGAAAGAGCCAATGGCTGAATTAACAAGAAAGACAGGACTAGAAGATCACCAAGAGCACCATCAGCACAGTAACAGCTTCAGGTGCGAATCATCACTGGATACAGAAACCAGAGTCAGAAACTCGGGGGCCTGAACGCCGTGGAGGCCCCTCTTGAGATCGAGGGCTTTATTAGGACACCTGGCAAAACATGCGTCAGGCCCCCGAGGAGATAACGCTGCGACGTGGTTGGTATTAATAGCTCCCTGAGGTCGGCTGCCATGCCAGCTGCTGACAAGCTGCCCTTGTTCCTGGGCGACGCATTAGTTGGGGGAAGGGTGTCATCTCAACCACTCACTTTCAAATGAGTCTGAGAAAGTTCATTTTTAAAAATACAAACGTATACAGTAATTTTCTGTACTATTCTTGCTGCTGTAAGTCTGAAATTATAGCAAAATTCAAAGTTAAAAGGAAAAACAGAAAAAGGGCTAAAATTTCCCCAGAATTTTTTGAAAGACATTAACCCCGCACCTTCAGCAACTCCAAGAAAACGTCAAGATGGATAAAATGAAAACACTCAGTGAAAACGGAGCAAAAAATACTTGAGACTAAGACCACGAAAGCACCAAGAGAGAAGTGGCAGACCCTTGCAAAGACAGGAGTGCGGGCAGGGACAGTTAGACAGCGGCGGACAGGAGTGCGGGCAGGGACAGTTATCGGCGGACAGGAGTGCGGGCAGGGACACTTAGCGGCGGTGGGACTCTCCGGGCCGACCTATTTTCAAAGTGCTGGAAGAAACAGCTGTCCACCCGGAAGGGTCCACCACGGGACGGCAGACCGCGGTGCTGGGGAGAGAACGCCGTTTCGGACAGACAGACCGTGCGAGAATTTATCGCCGCAAGAACTGCTAAAGAAACTTCTCAGGGGTGCCACTGCCAGCAGAGTAAGATCCAAAGAGAAGCAATGGTATGCAAACAGAATAAATATGAGATTAAAATTAGGAAGCTGGACTCATTAAGAAAGACAACAGAGTGAAAAGATCGGACACGCGTGTAGAAGGCAACACACACATCTAACAGTGGCTTTGCATCCAGCTACTGGAAGGAAATACACACATGTGTGTGCCCCACACAAACACACACACATGCATACACCCAGAGAGAGCAGTTCTACAGATGAAGGGGAAAAGAGAACACACAGCTGAACAGAAAAACGGGGACATCAAAAGAGAAGCTATCGATGCCCAAAGCAGGCCGCTCCGTTCCCTAAGGCGAACACGGTAAGATGCAGTTTCTGAGCCTCTGGCAGGGGCCCGGGTTGGAGTGAGGGAAGGAGGGCGCCGGGCAGCCCCTGAGGATGGACTGGCACAGTGACGCGGCACTCCACTGCTCGACAGTGACCCTCAGAGGACCCCACGTGTGTGCCAGAAAGCACCGCGGAGGATGCTGAAAGCTGCATCTGAAGGTAGCAGCACCCCAAGGCCCACTGCAGGGCCATCCACAGGAAAATGAGCACGCTGTGAAAACTCACACAACCGATCGCTCAGCACCAGAGAAAATCAGTCACAGCTACACGCATAAACGTGAATCAGCCTCCAAAATAGTCGTGTTCAAAAAAAAAAAAACATGGAACATACAGTATAATTCCATTTACATCAGGCTCAAAAACACGTAAAATGAAGTCACATTGTTGAGGAACACGGACAGATGAATTTCTTAAAACCAAGGGATGAATTTCTTAAAGCAAAAACACAGAAGCCTTGCCAACGGCCCCTGGCTTACAGCGGGGAGGGAGTGCACGGCTCCGGCTTGTTTTCTCCTTTAAATGACACTCCTCACATTTTTCAGGAGGTAAAATATTCCATAATCAAAATTTTTTAAAAATGTGTGGGAAAAATTTTAAAGGTATACCTGAAGCAGGCTAANAAAAACACGTAAAATGAAGTCACATTGTTGAGGAACACGGACAGATGAATTTCTTAAAACCAAGGGATGAATTTCTTAAAGCAAAAACACAGAAGCCTTGCCAACGGCCCCTGGCTTACAGTGGGGAGGGAGTGCACGGCTCCGGCTTGTTTTCTCCTTTAAATGACACTCCTCACATTTTTCAGGAGGTAAAATATTCCATAATCAAAATTTTTTAAAAATGTGTGGGAAAAATTTTAAAGGTATACCTGAAGCAGGCTAATAAAGTAATAAGTCAATACAGAAAATAAAAATGAAGGGAATCATGGAGAATTGACTGCGGCACCCTCCAGCCCGGGACAGAAGATATGGGCAGGTCCAAACGTGCTAAACAGGGAAACAAGGGAATACAGCGTCTGAGACCCTTTCTGCAGAAATCGGGAATCTCACATAATCAAAACTGTCTACTTGTTATTGCACTTTTCTATTAATTACTGGCAAACACAAACTAGACGGATTATTATGGGTTTCTTACAATCTAAGAATCTGTTGAGAGTTTCCTGTTTACCTCCGCTGGTTTTTCATATCTTACTGACACTGTCCACATTTCAAAGTGAAAGTGAAAGTCACTCAGTCGTGCCCGACTCTTTGCGACCCCATGGACTATACAGGCCATGGAATTCTCCAGACCAGAATACTGGAGTGGGTAGCCGTTCCTTTATCCTGGGGATCTTCCCAACCCAGGGATCGAACCCAGGTCTCCCCACATTGCAGGCGGATTCTTTACCAGCTGAGCCACAAGGGAAGCCCAAGAATACTAGAGTGGGTAGCCTATCCCTTCTCCAGCGGATCTTCGCGACCCAGGGAACAAACTGGGGTCTGCTGCATTGCAGGCGGATTCTTTACCAAGCAAGCTATCGGGGAAGCCCTGTCGACATCGCAAACGTAATGAATAGGTGACTTACTAAACTGCTGCTGTTAGGACAAGGCGTCTAGAAGTTCCCACTGTGAAAAAGACTTGCTTCTGCTTTCAAATAATCCTTAACTATTTATACAAACTGCTCATTTCCTCCAAATTTGGGTACTTTTTGGTATTCATTACGAAAACTGGAATATTTATCTCATCGTTTTTATTTAAAAAAAAAATCCTCACATATTTCTTAAGTTCTCTTCTTTCCCTGTGCCACAACGCTCTTGCAACAGAACCTTAGGTTGGGAATAACCAGAGAAGCCGCTCTCGAAGTCTTTCCCCAATATTCCGTGTAGGGTTTTACATCTCCACATGTAAGTACAAGCTGCACAGAATTTTTGTCTCATTTTTGTCTCCAGAAGGTTCTAGAATGAAGGCACTTTCAGTTTCACGGAATTTGATAATATTTTTCTAGGTTTAGAGGCAATCTTAAGGAGAGTCGACATCACATAAACTTTGGGAAAATATTGAGTAAGGAGTAGGTGCTTTTAAGAAACATTCAGGCAAACTACCATCTGTAGGACGGATAAACAAGGCCCTACCGTGTTGCACATGAACTATACTCAATACACTGTAAGAGAGCATAATGGAAAAAATGCAAAGCAGAATATATATATGTATGTATGTATAACTGAGTCACACTGCTATACAGAAGAAATTAACACAACAGTGTAAATCAAATATACGTCAATGAACTGTTTTTTTAAGAAAAGAAACATTGAGATGGGTCCTTTACCCCCAAACCACCAGCCCCCAGCACACTCTCACCGCCTATGAAGGCCAGGAAGGATGAGCTCAGAGCTTCTAAGAGCAGAGCAAATGCGTTTGTACTTGTACGGAAGGCAGAAAAGGCTATTTACTCAGAGAGTTTCTGTCTAAGCTTCTTATTGGAGATTTCACCCAGTTCCTCCTGCTTGTTTTCTTTATGACTCGGCACTTCGAACATTGGCATATATCTTCAAGGTGACTATATTTATTCTGAGAACCTGGGTTCAGAAGCAGCTTTCCAAAGATCCACACGGGTCCACTGTCTTCCCTGAAGTTTATCTTTTTGCAAAATGACAAAAGGTTCAATGAGAAGAAAAATTCTAGCAAGTTCCTCTGCATCAGCTAGCACCTATTTATGGGATAAGCGTAATAATCCCTAATTCAATGTAACGTAAGTAGAATGCACGCACAGGTAATCAATTGCTTTAAATGGCTACAAGTCCTGTGTGGCAGTGCCTATGGGCCTAGAGCAGGCCTCCTGTCACCCTTCAGACCACCTGCTGCTCAGGGGGACCATGGAGAAACCCTGACTTGCCAGGCCTATGCGCCCCTCAAGCCCCCGCACAGGCACACACACACCCAGGGAGGTCAACACTCCCCCTGACAGCCCATCACACCTCCTTAAGAAAAGAAACATTGAGATGGGTCCTTTACCCCCAAACCACCAGCCCCCAGCACACTCTCACCGCCTATGAAGGCCAGGAAGGCTGAGCTCAGAGCTTCTAAGAGCAGAGCAAATGCGTTTGTACTTGTACGGAAGGCAGAAAAGGCTATTTACTCAGAGAGTTTCTGTCTAAGCTTCTTATTGGAGATTTCACCCAGTTCCTCCTGCTTGTTTTCTTTATGACTCGGCACTTCGAACATTGGCATATATCTTCAAGGTGACTATATTTATTCTGAGAACCTGGGTTCAGAAGCAGCTTTCCAAAGATCCACACGGGTCCACTGTCTTCCCTGAAGTTTATCTTTTTGCAAAATGACAAAAGGTTCAATGAGAAGAAAAATTCTAGCAAGTTCCTCTGCATCAGCTAGCACCTATTTATGGGATAAGCGTAATAATCCCTAATTCAATGTAACGTAAGTAGAATGCACGCGCAGGTAATCAATTGCTTTAAATGGCTACAAGTCCTGTGTGGCAGTGCCTATGGGCCTAGAGCAGGCCTCCTGTCACCCTTCAGACCACCTGCTGCTCAGGGGGACCATGGAGAAACCCTGACTTGCCAGGCCTATGCGCCCCTCAAGCCCCCGCACAGGCACACACACACCCAGGGAGGTCAACACTCCCCCTGACAGCCCATCACACCTCCTCGGGGCCTCGGATCATGGAGGACAAAGTCTTTTTAAGTGTCTTAAGAAATATATGCTTGTCCACCCCAGATGGCTTAGAACAGCAGCTCCCAGAACTTCAAGTCTCTTAAAAATTACCCAGGACCCCAAAGACTTTTCATGCCATGGCAGGACCTAATGGTATTTGTTGCTGTTAAGCTGCAAGGTTGTGTCTGACTCTGAGACACCATGGACCGCAGCCCGCCAGGCTGCTGTGCCCATGGGATCTCCAGGCAAGAACACTGGGGTGGGTTGCCATTCCCTTCTCCAGGGGATCTTCCCAACCCAGGGACTGAACCCACGTCTCCTGCACTGGCAGGCGGGTTCTTTACTGCTGAGACAGCAGAGAAGCCCAATCAATATTTACCATATTAGAAGTTAAAACGGAGTTTTTAAAAAACATTCACCTAATTCATTTCAAAACAGTGATGAACACAAATCACCTATTTTTAGGGAAAAAAGAAAAACCACCTTTTCTAAAACCGGAAAAAGCTGGTGGAAGGAGGCGCTGTCTGCCAACCCCGACGACGGGATCGCTCAGGCGGGGAGCCGTCACCTCTGCTTCCGAGCTTCGCGTGTTGTGACAGGTGTCTGGGCGGCAGTGACGTGGGGAAGCGCCGTGGAGACACGGCTGGATCCGGGGGAGCATCTCTGCGGCTGCAGGATGGCCGTGGGCGGGCCTGTCTGACGTGACGCCGGGAGTAGGCCGGGGGACAGGGACCGCGGGGGTGCCGGGTCCCGGGTGAGCTCGTGCACCCGGCCACGCCCGCCACCCCGGCGCATCCTCGCCCCGCGGCCCCGACGTCAGCACTCGTCCCGGGAAGAGGCTGCTCCCGCGGGGGCTGCCCAAGGCGTCGCGGGTCAGCAGACACCGGGGGTCGCACCGCTCCGGGATGCTGACTTCCAGCTGAAGGGTCACCTTGGCGGCTCACACGGGTGGCTCTTTTCCTTCACGTGTCGGACTGACCTCCTTCTGAGGGAAATCCCTGGCAGGTCCTCAGGTCTGGATAACCACAGTCGATCTGCGGTGGTTCTTTCTGGCGAGGACCGTGTCCCATGAAAAGAGTGGTTGGGCCAGCTGGCAGCTCGCTGGCTGAGCGGATCGTGGCGCTTCAGCTTAGGTGCAGGAGGAGGGCTGCCTGTGCGCGTCCCCTCACCGTCTAGGATGTCAGAAGACCGGTGGCCCCAGGATGGAGACGCTGCGTGGCAGGAACAGTCGTCCTGCCTCGTGCATAATATTCCCACCTGAGGCTGGCTCCTCCGGGCGACGCCCGGCGGGGAGGAAGCCTTGGGCAGTGTGCTGGGGCACCGCTTTGCTGCCAGCTGGGGCCCAGGCACTGTCATCACTGCTGTTCCCGGCCACCAGCAGACACAGCGGCGCAGTGAGAAGGAAAGCCCTGTCTCAAAGCTCTTACAGACCACCCCCAAGGGGCCAGGGGACCCCTGCCCATTTACGAAATAAACTGCTTTCACGAAAACGAAAGCCATCCAGTAAAGCTCGCTAACTCCTGGTGAAGCTGCTCTGTGGAGCCTACCTGCTGGGTGCCGGGCAAGCCTACAGAGGCACAAAGGTCAGCCTCCACTTTCCAAGAACACAAAGCCTAGCAACACAACGGATCACGCAAAAGGACGGAGGAAGGCCTGCAGCCACGCCTCCGTCTCCAGCTCTTCCCCAGCCGGGCCTGGAGGGGAAGGAAGATCCCCCAGGACTGAGGGAAGCATCTGAAGGACGACAGCTCAGGCCCAGGGCCAGGGAGGGCTGCGCCCGGGGACAGCCAGGTCGCAAACCCACAGGGCCTGTGCAGGAAGAAACACCCGCCTCCGAGCAGGCGGAAGTGGCACAAAAACTCAGTTTAGGGATTTCTCTGGCAGTCCAGTAGTTGAGATCCCGCCTTCCAATGCAGGCAGTGTAGGTTCATCCCTGGTCAGGAAGCTAAGATTCCTCATGCTTCCTCGGCTAAAATCCCAAAGAATAAAACAGAAGCAATGCTGTAACAAATTTAACGAAGACTTTAAAAATGGCTCACTCCAAAAAAATAAATAAATAAATAAAAGGTAACGCTCACTAAAAATAAAAAAAGGCAAGAACTGTGCATTGCTCTTAAAATGTTTCACTTGTAAGAAACACTAGCAATTTCAGAATGAAATACAGTTTCTATAGCGCCCTCTATAATGTAAGTTACAACGTGTCTATCTGGACGAGGATACATACACAATGGTGTGCATTTATTAAGCACTGAGGAAGTCTGATATAACTCTTCAAAGGCTAAGGATTAAGATAATTGTAAGTGTGAAACTGGATGGCAGCTTTTAAAAAAGAAAAAGAAACAGCTGTAGTAAAACAACGGGAAACTTTTGGCATCTGAGGAATATTTGCAAACAGAAAGTGCTCAGAGAACCTGAATTGTAATCCCAACTAGGACAAGCAAAGGCCAAAATGCAACCACAGTTAGTGGAAAGAAACACAGCCCGGAGGCACTCGACAAGAAAGCCTGTCCTGCTGCAAATCACCAACGTGAACAGAGGCGTCCGCTCTGCGTGGTCTCAGAGATTTAGGAAAAGAAGGAAAACGAAAGCCAAGAGGACATAGCAACTTGGGGTCTCTAAATAGTGTCGATTAAATATGAGAACAGCAATGCTGAAACCCATTAAAATAAAATAAATAAATCCTGCATAAATAAAGCTCTCCGTGACGCCCACGGCTCTCTGTGCGTGCTCCTGGTGGGCCCTGGGCGAGGCTGGGGGTCTGTGTGTGCCCCCAAGGTGCTGGACATCGCCAGCGTGGACATCATGTCCTGGATCCCTGGGCAGAAAATCACGAGGCTCCAGGCTGGCAAACTGAGGACGTGGCCGGCAGGGCCCTAATCCCATGAGGCTACGAATAAGAGGGGGCGTCAACTGTGAACCTCGGCTGAACTCCACCTGCTCTGTCCCCTGTATAAAGTCGAGCCCACCAATCTCAAACTCTGCATCCCTGGAGCATCCCTGGAGAGGGGGGCACCTGAGTTGGGGAGGTTAAGGGAGGTGCAGACTCGGAGACACAGTGGCAGGGACTGGAGCCAGAGAAGGGGAAACCGTAACTGGAGACCACATCTCTGTTTAGGAAAAGCAAGATCCAGGACGTCCCTGGTGGTCCAGTGGTTAAGAATCTGCCTGCCCACACAGAAGACATGGGTTTCCTCCCTGGTCCGGGAAGATCCCACACGCTGCGGAGCAGCTGAGCCCGTGTGCCACAACCACTGAAGCCTGTAGGCTCTGGGGCCCACCCTCCCCAAGAGAAGTGACGCCAACGAGAAGACCCCCGCACCGCGACAAAGAGAAACCCCCGGGCGCTGCAACCAGAGAGAGCCCGGGAGCAGTGATAGAGACCCAGAGCAGCCAAAGATGTACCAGTTATTTAACCAGCTTTTTACAAAAAGCAAGATCTATGCTGATCTGAGATTGTAGCTCTGAATGCTTCCAAAGAAAACCTTTAAACAAGTCATGTCCTCTTCAACCAGCGATGCTGAAACAAAGGGATACCCCAAGACAACGCAGCTGGACCCCAATTCCACCCCATGTGCAAAACTGAACTCAAAACAGATCAAGGACCTAAATATAAGAACTAAAACCAGAACGCTCTTAGAAGAAGACTGACGGTAGAGTCGGCAGTCGGAGCTTCGTTACGACCCCAAAAGGGTGAGGAACAAAAGAAAAATAAATAAATCTGGACTTCATCAAAATTAAAACGTCTGCACAGCAAAGGACAGGCATTATGGAGTAAAAGTAAAAAGACAACCCATAGAAGAGGCGGAACTATCTGCAGAGCATAAATTCAGAATATATGGAAAACCGTCCCCCAACTCCACGACAAAATACAAACCGCTCAATTCAAAAATGAACAAAGGACTTGAATAAACATTTGTCTGAAGGAGAGACACACATGGCCGACAAGCACAGGAAGAGATGTTCAGTCCATTAGACATCAGGGCAGCGCAAATTAAAACCACACTCAGACACCACTTCACACCATCAGAAGGTTATCATCAACAAACAAGCAAACAAACCAAGAAGGAAAATAACAAATGTGGGGGAAATATGGACAAATTGGAACCCTCTGGTATTGCCAAAGAGAATGAGAAATGGCACAGTCACAGTGGGAAACAGTTCAGTCATTTTTCTAAAGTTAAAAACAGAATCCCCATATGACCCGGCAGTTCTATTCCTAGGCATCTTCCCCAAAGATGCAGAAGCAGAGACTGACAGGCAGCGTGCACACCAGTGTCCGCAGAAGCGTTATTCACAACAGCCAACAAGTGGAGGCGGCCCAGGGGCCCATCCGTGGGTGAAACAAGTGGAGGCGGCCCAGGGGCCCATCTGTGGGTGAACGGGTACACAAAGTACGACCCGTGCACACAGTGGGGTGTCACCAGCCTTAAAAAGGAGCGAAATTCTCATGCATTGTGCAACACGATGACCGCTGAAAATGCTCCGCCAGGTGAAATAACCCAGACACAAAAGGATGAACATCTATGATACCACCTGTATGAGGCCTCCAGAAGAGACAGGCTCACGGGGACAGAAAAGCAAGCCAGGGGCTAATAGCAGAGAGGAACGGAGCTAATCCTTACAGGGAAAGGGCTTCTGTGTGGGATGAGGAAAACGTTCTGGAAATAGATGGTACTGACGATGACACCGCACTCTGAAGGCACAACACTTAGAAACGGCTCAGATCGCCAGTCTGTGCTATTTATATTTCACAACAATTAAGAAGCACAGCAAACAAAGACACTGGCATACGAGTTTGTAACGGGACTGAGGTAACAGCCAAGCATCAGAAGAGAACGAAGAGTCATTTTATTAACTAATACGGAAAAAACTTGAGGGCGGAAGGATGAACACAGAGGGGGCAGGTTGGGAAAAGGAAACAGGTGGCTCTTTAAACCCAGGTGACTTTTCTCAAGAGCTCCCTGGCCCTCCTGCTGAGCACCGCCCAAGCCAGCAGCCGGAGCCCCTGCCTCCACTGCGGCAGCAGCCACCTGGGGCGGGCGAGCGGCTCCCCAGGAACACGCCCAGCCGGGCTCCTAAAGAGACACAAACCAGAGGCCCCCACACAAGACGCAGAGAACAAGGCGACCACAGCCCTCAGCCGCGGCTCCTCGCAGCTGCACCCGCTCTGGCGAGCACCAGGCTTCAGCCCCAACGATGAACCAACGGCCTTCCTGCGCAAGTGTCTGCGAGCCTCTGATGTGCGGAGCCGCGAGGAGGCGCGGGCCTGCCCGCTGGCGACCCAGGGGAGCAGCGCCCAGCCCCGCGGCTGAGCTGATGCTCCGGGAGGCTCCTTCTGGGGTGACGGGGAGGCGGGGCACAGCAGGGAAGCGGAGGGGCCCTGCCCCCCGCAGCAGAAGGCGCACTGGCTTCCAGACCCTGCTTCCAGCCACGGTGTGGGGCCCCGAGGCGTAGGTGGCAGGACTAGCCTCCTCTGCCCACCCGGGACAGGGCGATCCTCCCATCAGCCCGGCAGGGAAGTCAGCATCTCAGACGTCTGGTCTCCGCTCCTCACTCACGGGTGCTCCTGGAAAGCACGGTGGCCCATCGCTTCTCCTCCTGAAGGTGGAAGCAAGCCCACTCCCCCAGGCCCATGCCTCTGGACCCCTCGCCACTCTGGTTAGGGAGGCAAGCTCCTTGAAGACGTCCTGCAGGCCAGGATTTCTGCAGGACTCACCTGCAGCGGGCTCAGTTACACCGTGCCAACTGCCCGAATGACCCACGGAAACACTGGAGGCCCAGGCTCCGTCTCCGAGTCACCCTGGAGGAACCATGACGCAGGCCTGAGCCCGCTCCCTTGTAAACTGGGGCTTTGGGGGTGGCGTGTCACTTGGTTTCCAGCCCTTTCTGACGACACGGGGGGAGCACTGCCAGGGTGCCTTGGCGGAAAAGCTTCCACAGGGAGAATTTCGGGATGGGACTCGGCCCAGGGACTCGCGGAAGACTGCAGGTGCTGATGTAAAGCATCAGAGGAGTTTTATAGGAGGCTACACAGGCTTAGGGTCTGAAGGGTGTGGGCTTCCCACAGGCTGAATTGAGACTGAAACCCATGCACAGACGCCCCACTGGGGGGAGGCAAACGCTCCTGATGGAGAAGACATGGGGTCACTGACACGGGAGGCCGGGGAGGAAACGCACACTTCAGCGCAGAAGGCACGTCTCTGCCAGCCCCGCCCCAGTGACCGGTCCGGGGAGCTCGGGCCCTTGGAGGAAGGGCCTGGCCGCACACAGAGGCGCTGGGCGCCTTCCCCCGGCCGCCCCTGCTGGCGCTCCCAGGCCGCTGAGCTGGCCAGGAGTCAGGAACGGCGGGGCTGGGCAGGCTGTTTATGTCTGATCCGGACAACGGAGGGCTTATGACGACTGACTGACGTGAGAGCGCCCCGATGCCGCATGCCAGAAATCCACCGCGGGAGGAGGAATTCTTTTTAAGAGACCACTCGGAGGCCTCGGCCCGCCTGACGGGCTGAGAGTGTAAGCGGAGCTCTCCCCTCAGGCCCCGGGCCGCCAGGGAGCGGCAGCATGCCCAGGGCCCACAGGCCACAGGGCCAAGCGTGGGCAGAGCTCCCGGGCCGGGAGAGCGAGGCCCAGAACCGGGTGCAGAGTCCAGCTGCACGGCCCACCCTGCCCTCCGCGGGCCGCTTCTCCCCAGACGGAAGCCAGGGCCTCTGCCAGCCCTCCCAGGGCCCAGCCGACTCCAGAAGGTCCTAGGGGACCACGCCAGGCTGGGCAGACCTGCAGGCAGGTTCTCCTGCTGGGGCGAGGCATCCCCCCATTTTTCATGTTGGCAAAACGCCTTCCTCAAGAGCTGGCTTTTAAAGTCTGCAGTCACTAATCACCAAGGAGAAGAACGTGGAAACACAGACGTTTGGTCCCGGTCCATGGTCTCAGGGCAGCAGGCCCAAGAGTCATGCGCCAGTGTCGGGGTTGTGGGGGGGCAGAGAACAAGCTCAAACAGCCCCCCACCCGCCCGCTGGCCTCGTGCGCCTGCCCCTGCCTGCCAGGCGCCCCCCTTCGCTGGCAGCCCCCCTCTGTGCCGCCTGTGCCCAGGCAGCAGCAGGTGGGACCGTCTGGACCAGGCCGACAGTTGGTCTTGGCTGGGGGAGGGGAGGCCGATGAGCAGACGTGTGCAAACACCCTCTCTGGAATCTGCTTTCAGAAATGATGTCAGCAGTTCTCAAGTTTCAAACACGAAAAGACACGCGGTGTTTATGTTTATCAAAAGGGCCTGAGCCTGACAAGGGTGATGAGCATGAGACTTGCCAGACACTCGGGGCCGGGCCTGGGCCTCGTGACAAGGATGGCAGCTGCCACACTGGGTGCACGCTGGCCCCGCCAACCCCGCCAACCCTCACGGCAGACCCCTAGGACTAGCCTCTCTGTGTGACCTCCATTCTCAGAAGCCGAGCCCAGAGCAGAGGTCACCAGTTCCCTGGGGGGCCAGGGTGGGAGCCCTGAAGCCCATTCCCAGAGGACACTCAGACAGTGCCGGGAAGCTCGGCAGAGGAGGCTCTGAGCGCCCGAGGGCGCCTCCCCAGGCCCATCATGAGCACCCCATCCTTCCGGCTGTGGGGGGCACAGTGAAAAGGGGCAGGGAGGCCACACCATTGTCGAGCCTCCACCTCCCCAAACTGACGACCCACCAGCTGCCATCCCCCAGGGAAGCCCCCGCATCGTATCACAGTGGCACTTCACTCGCCAACACAGGTGCTGGCTTCAGTACCTCCCAGACCACACTGGGGAGCCTGGTTGTGGCGTCCTGGTGACCTGGAGCGAGGCACCCCAAGAGGCCAGGGCAGGGGAGTTCTGTGCGAGAGCAGGAGCCGCCAGGCCAGCAGCAGCCCCAAGTCCTGCCTGGGTCTCTAGACGAGAACTGCCAGGCCCCGTCAGCTGCCTGGACACAAGCCTCGGCACTCAGCAGGGCAGGCAGGGCGGCAGCAGGCCACAGAGAGGCATGTGGCTAAGCAGGCCCGCCGGGGCCTGGCCCTCGGAGAGGCTGCTCCCTGCCACCAAGCAGGCACGGACCTCCGCTGATCCCAGGGAGGAGCCGGGGCTCCCAGGTCGGCCAGCCTTCAGGATGCACATTCCAGAAAAACAAAGTAACTGACTGCAGTGCTGAGGTGGTCTCCTGTTCATAAAGCCTCACCTCCTGCAGGGAGGGAAACGCTGACTTCCTGAATACTGCTGCTGCTGCTAAGTCGCTTCAGTCGTGTCCTGTCCTACTCTGTGCGACCCCATAGACAGCAGCCCACCAAGCTCCGCCGTCCCTGGGATTCTCCAGGCAAGAACACTGGAGTTGGTTGCCATTTCCTTCTTCAGTGCATGAAAGTGAAAAGTGAAAGTGAAGTCGCTCAGTCGTGTCCGACTCTTAGCGACCCCATGGACTGCAGCCTACCAGGCTCCTCCATCCATGGGATTTTCCAGGCAAGAGTACTGGAGTGGGGTGCCATTGCCTTCTCCGTATCCTGAAAACTGCTGCTGCTGCTAAGTCACTTCAGTCGTGTCCGACTCTGTGCGACCCTATAGACGGCAGCCCACCAGGCTCCCCCGTCCCTGGGATTCTCCAGGCAACAACACTGGAGTGGGTTGCCATTTCCTTCTCCAATGCATGAAAGTGAAAAGTGAAAGTGAAGTCGCTCAGTCATGTCCGACTCTTAGTGACCCCGTGGACTGCAGCCCACCAGGCTCCTCCGTCTATGCGATTTTCTAGGCAAGAGTACTGGAGTGAGGTGCCATTGCCTTCTCCGATACTGAAACTAGCAATCTGTAATTCAACTATCTGTAATTAAAATTATGTGTTGAAGTTGAAGCTCCAATACTCTGGCCACCTGATGTGAAGAACAGACTCCGATGCTGGGAAAGACTGAGGGTAAGAGAAGGGGACGACAGAGGATGAGATGGCTGGATGGCATCATCAACTCGATGGACGTGAGTCTGGGTAAACTCCAGGAGCTGATGATGGACAGGGAGGCCTGGCGTGCTGCAGTCCATGGGGTCGGGTCGCAAAGAGTCAGACACGACTGAGCGCCTGAACAATAGCAGAATTACTGATGGGACAGCAACAACAAAATCGTATTTATTTTTAAAAGGTCTAAATTAGCAACTATAGGAAGAAAATATACTTAAAAAACCAAACGTGGTATTTATAAGGTAACCACATTATAGGCAATGCATGTGTTAGAAAACAGAAAGAGTGAATTTTAATGGGGAAAGCAGTTTCCACCCACAGCCTCCCCCGCACACACACAAAACCAGAAGCCATTAAAGAAGAGGGGCTGTCTCACAGCGCTGCCCCTAAGCATAAAAATCCCCAGGTCGCTGTCTGCTGACCTGTTGCTTACTTCCAACCTTGCCAGCCTTGGCTGCCACTTGAACGTGAGAACCGTGGAATCTCAGAGGAGGAAGGAGCCGCGGGATCCTTTACTACCCAACCCCACCCCCTTCTCAACACACAATGGAAACAGGGACAATGGAAACGGGGCCCAGGGCTGCGTGAGCTCCGCCCTGACCAGTGCAGAAACCACAGCCGCTACAGTCATGACATTAACGGCATGAAAAGCAATGTCCTACGAAATAATGCTCAAGCTAAACCTGGAATGAATTCTTCATTCACTCTGGGGGAAAAAACAAGTAAGTCAAAAGCAAGGGGAGGAGGTGGGGGAGGCAGGCTGGCAGGAAGGCGCTTGCCGAGTGTGCGCTGCTCCCAGATCTGGGGACTGGACGTTTATAAGGTGTGACATCAATCACCTCGTAAAACACCCAAGCAGAAGTGCTGCGAGAGCAGCCCGGGGCCACAGGTACGCTTCGGTCCGCTATAAAGTGTGCCCGGCAGTTACTTCACTGGAACCTCCCAGAAAGGTCAGGGCACGCCGGGACAGTCACCCGGGAACCCTTCCACACACTACGTGGCACCTTCCACTTTGGCTCCGGCCAGCTAGCCCACGCTGGGCCAGCCCTGCAGCACAGCGGTTAACATAAAAACATACGTGTGTACCATGAAGGCTTTGGTGTCAGACTCGAGGGGCGAAGGCAGGAGAGAGAAAGAAAGGGAGAGGAGGGCACGGCTTGAGCCCATTTCCCCCAGGAGGTATCTGCTGAGACACCAGGTGCCACGCAGAGGGTGAGGAGCAGACCCTGGGGAGAGAGATGCCTTCAGAGCCTGCCCGTGCGGAGGGCTCCCGCAAGCCTCCTAGCTGGGACGCTTACATATTAGCTGACTCGTTGGAGAAGACCCTCACGCTGGGAAAGACCGATGGCAGGAGAAGGGGACGACAGAGGATGAGATGGTTGCATGGCATCACCGACTCGATGGGCGTGAGTTTGAGCAAGCTCCGGGAGTTGGTGATGGACGGGGAGGCCTGGCGTGCTGCAGTCCATGGGGCCGCAAAGAGCCGGACAGGACTTAGCGACTGAACAATGAACAAGAGCAGAATGAATACCAGCTCACAATTCCAACAAGGGATTTTAAGGCGTCATTCTCAGCACCTGACGGAAAAAGCAGGTCACAAAAACCAGTAAGGCAGCAGGAGAGCTGAGCATGGTGATTAGCGCATTTGGCTTAACAGACACACACAGAACCGAGGAACCTCAATTAGACACACACAGAATCGACGAATCTCAATCATTTTCTTCAAATAAATATAGAAAACTACAAAACTGATGATATCATGATAAACCAAAATACAAAAAGGTTTTAAAACCTGAAAGTAAATAAAAATTCAGTGACCATAATGAAATTAAAGTAGAAATCAGTAACAAAAGCAAAATACTAAGAAAGGCACCAAAGGCTGAAATAAAGAAATAAAATAACCCATGAGTCAAAGAAGAAATCAAAAAGGAAATCAGCTATTATTCTAAAGTGAATCACAATGAAAATGGCATTAAAATACCTATGTGATCCAGAAAAGTCAAATATAAGGGAAAATTACTGCTTTAAGAGCATGCACTAGGAAAGAAGAAAATCTGGGAACAAATTCAATGGACATGGATATTTGTCTCAATTACTTAAAAAAAAAAGAAGATCCAGAGACTAAAAGGAAATACTAGCAATAAAATCAGAAATTGATTCTTTTTTAAAAATATCTAATAGAATGAAGAAAATCAAACATGGTTGTTTGCAAATATTAAAACAACTGTCCCAGAAAGTCCATGGAGGAAAAAAAAGAGAAAGAATAAACAAGCAATATGAATGAAAGGGACATCAGTATAAATCCTACAAACACTACAAGGATAACACAAGAGTATTTAAAAACCTACACAAGTACATTTGAAATTTTAGAAAGAAAAAAATTCTGAGAAAAACTAAACACATCAAAACTGACACAAGAAAACGAGAAACTTTGAATAGTCCTACATCAGCTGAGGGGGTAATGTAGAAATCATCCTGCTAAGAAAACTACAACATACGTTCACCAATGAATTCTTCTGAATATTCAAGAAAGAAGTAACAACATACCCTTATATAAACTCTAATCCATTGAAGATCAGACAACGATGGCCCAAAGCCGTATCAATCTGTGGCCTCACTTTGTACAATTTGCTAAGTAAGACTGGTTTTTACAAGTTTAAATGCCTGTTTTTTAAAAAAAGAAGAAAAATATGCAACAGAAACCATATGTGTTCCACAAAATATTTACCATCTGACTCTTTTAAAAAAATTCTGTCAACTCTAGGAATAGAAAAAGAGGATAATCTCATTCCATTTTAAGAGGCCAGTATAAACTTCACATTAAAATTGAACAAAGACATTTCAAGGAAAGAAAACCACAGACCAATTTCAGTCATGAATTTAGATGAAAAAAATTAAGCAAAATAGAAGCAAAATGATTTCAGATAAAAGAAGAATAATATAATCAAGTCAGATTTACTAAGAAAGGTAACACTGGTTGACATTCAGAAAGTATTCAAGAAAATTCATCACATTAGTGAAACAAAAGGGGGGAAATCATACAATTAATCGATGCAGAACAAAATGTAATATATTGTTGTTCGTCATTGTTGTTTAGCCCTAAGTCACCTCTGACACTCCGCAACCCCATGGACTGTAGCCCACCAGGCCCCGCTGTCCACGGGATTTCCCAGGCAAGAGTACTGGAGAAGGTGGCCACTTCCTTCTCCAGGGGGTCTTCCCGGCCCAGGAACTGAACCCACGTCTCTCGCATTAGCGGGCGGGCTCTTGACCACTGAGCCACTTGGGAAGCCCTACAGTATATTAAGGTGAACCAAGTCAAAGTGTCATTTTTGTAGATTGAAGAAGATCAAACATCTGCATACCATGTGGTTCAGTCTAGTATTGTAACACTGACTCATGAGAAAATTCAACTAGTAAGGACAGAAGAGAGCTGCGCTGGTCTGGTTAAGGCTGTTACAAAAAACCTACAGCAAATTTCATCCTTAACGATGAAATGTGAGAGCTTCTCCCTTGATGTTCAAACGAGACATAGATGCTCACTACCACTAGTTCTGTTCAACATTTGCTTGAAGGCCCCAGACAATTCAATAAAGCAAGAAAAATACATAGAAAGTTGAAAACTTGGCAACAAAAAAATTAAAACGTCTACTATCCACAAACAGTATACATTAATATCCCAAAGAATCTACAGGTAAACTAGAATAATAATCAGCCAACTCTGAAAGCTATCTAGAGACACAGTGGCTGCCCAAGAACTAACTGCATCTCTAAATACAACAAACGGTGAAATTTTTTAAAGGCACCCCATAAAATACCTAGAAGCAAGCGTAATAGACGACGTGAAAGAACTCTGCCCTGTGAAATACAAAACGAAAAATGTGATTGAAATGATTAAAGGAGACCCAAACAGGAAGATGCATCACAGCCACGGGTTGGAGGATAAAACAAACTGATTTTATGCACAAACCAGTGAAATGCCCATCGAGATCCCAGTAGGTATTCTGCTGGAATTGAAAAGCTGATTTTAAAATTCATATGGAAAGGCAGTGGGCCAAGAAGAACCAAGACAGCCTTTAAAATGATTCAAAAAAGCTGGAGGACAAACAATGCCAGCTGTTAGAAGCAATCATACAGCCCCATCGGTTAACTCTGTGTTCACCGACACACACAGATAAAGCCCAGGAACAGAGCCGCGTGTGTGACGGCGGCTGCGGACACAGTGGCAACACAGCAGTGGAGGAAGGAAGCAGCTTTTAACAAGCTGATGGGCCAACGGAGCGCCCAAACGGGAAAACCAGCCCTCAGCTACTGCTGCACATCCTATTTTCTTAAAAAATCAATTATAGGTAGACCACAGATCCATTTGGTAAAATGACACTTCTAGAAAATAATAGACTGCAAGACCCAACCAGTCCATCCTAAAGGAAATCAACCCTGAATATTCACTGGAAGGACTATCCGATATGAAGCTGAAGTGCCAATCCTTTGGCCACCTGATACGAAGAGCAGACTCAACTGGAAGAGATCCTGAAGGTGGGAAAGATTGAGGGCGGGAGGAGACGGGGACGACAGAGGATGAGACGTTTGGATGGCATCAGCAACTCAACGGACATGAATCTGAGCAAACTCCAGGAGACGGTGACGGACAGGGAAGCCTGGTGTGCTGCAGTCCATGGGGTCATAAAGAGTCGGACATGACTTAGCTACTGAACAGCAACTACAACAGAAAATAACAGACTCTTTCTGTTGCATTCAAGCAGGCATAAATAAAATGACCAGTAGCTGGACAATGTGAAAATTAAGAACATCTGTTCATCAAAGAGCATCATTAAGAAAGTGAAGAAGCAACCCACAGACTTAAGAGAAAACAGCCAAGGAAACAATCAACAAAGGATTCATCTCTCGCCTATGAAAACAACAACCAGTCAGTAGGAAAAATAAAGAGAATCGAGTCTCTTGAACGAGCAAAAGACTTAAACAGGCACTTCAGCAAAGGGGACATCCAGGTGTTTGACGTATATACGACAGGATGCTCAGCAAATTCAGTGACGGGGGAAATATGAGACGCGTCTCAGTGGCCAGAACAGAAAGGAGTCAGTACCACGTGCTGGCCGGCGGGCAGCCCGCAGGTCTCTCGGAGCGTAACCTGGCACAGGAGATCTGAACAGCGGGCTCATGCACACCTTATCAAAAGAGTGCGTGGGAGTACGTGTGTAAAAGCCGCAGCCCGAAACCACCCAGGTGTCGTCAACAGACGAGACGAACTGTGATCTGCGTATACGATGAAATATCACACACTCGTGCACAGGAGCACACAGCCTGGGTCACGCGGAGTCAGTCAGTCTCACAAATTGTTGAGGGAAGAAAGGCGGACAGAACAGGCAGGTGTTCTGTGGCTGAGTTTATGCTGCTGCTGCTGCTGCTAAGTCGCTTCAGTCGTGTCCGACTCTGTGCGACCCCATAGACGGCAGCCCGCCAGGCTCCCCCGTCCCTGGGATTCTCCAGGCAAGAACACTGGAGTGGGTTGCCATTTCCTTCTCCAATGCGTGAAAGTGAAAAGTGAAAGTGAAGTCACTCAGTCGTGTCTGACTCTTAGTGACCCCATGGACTGTAGCCTACCAGGCTCCTCCGTCCATGGGACTTTCCAGGCAAGAGTACTGGAATCGGGTGCCATTGCCTTCTCTGGCTGAGTTTATATTAGGTTCAAAACCAGGAGAGACTGATCCAAGGTGTGAGAAGCTGAAAAGGAGATTCCCGGGGTGGGGGGCAGGGAAGGGGCTGCATAAAGGCTGCTGGGGTCCCATGAGCTCCCCTCTTCCCACTCTGCACAGCACTCACCAATGTCTTCCTATCGTGAGGATTCAGGAGAAGCACTGGTGGTTTGTGCATCTAGAGAAGATGCGTGTTTTACCCCAGTACGAAGTTCACTCAGCAGTGGGGACCCTCAAGGCAGCGCTGTTTGGGGCGGCAGCAATAGTGAGAGGGCTGGAAAGAAACCCAGGATCCACCCCGAGTGCCTCCTTAAATGAGTAACGTCACACCCACGCACAACCATAAAAAAGAACAGGACATTGTTCTGTACTAATTTGGGCTTCCCTTGTGGCTCAGCTAGTAAAGAATCCGCCTGCAGTGCGGGAGACCTGGGTTGGGAAGATCCCCTGGAGAAGGGAACGACCACCCACTCCAGGATTCTGGCCTGGAGGGTTGCACGGGCTAGTCCATGGGGTCGCAAAGGGTCGGACATGACTGAGCGACTTTCACTTTCACTTTCTGTACTAATTTAGAACAATCTCCAAAGAAAAAAGTTTAAAAGCTGGGTGCCTAAGCATCTGCAATCTATTGTCATTCATAAATAGAGATTGGGCAAGAGAGAACACCTATGCATTTATTTTTTTTAAGTTTATTGACAGACTTCACTGAACATGGAGTAGACAGGCAGAGTCCCCACGTGCCCCACCAAACAGCCCGCACTCCGCTCCCCCGGCAGTGACCGCCACACATTTCTTTTCGGGTTAAACTTCCTTATGACAGCTGCGGGACAGTGCACACTGACAGGCTCATTCTTGGTGAAGTGCGGGCAAGTTACAACGCCTCGGGCGCACAGCCAAGTGACCCAGTTTACAGATACCTACTCTTTCAGCTTCCTTTCCATTACAGATCATTACGGGCCACTGAATGTACTGGTGAAGAAGCTCCCGTGTATCACAGCTGAGACTCCACACATACGGGGGATCATATGGCATTTTTCTGTCTGTCCTAGCTCACCCAGTGTGACCATCTACAGTCCACCAGCGTTGCCGCCGTAGCAACAGTCCATTCTTTACACTGATAAAGGTATTTTTAACTGAGGTCACCACTCCCTTCAGATCCCCTCATATCCACCCCAGGAGCCTGTCCGGGCCCCATGCTGTGCTGAGTCCTCACATCTGTCTCCCCAGGCTCCCCTGGGCTGTGCATCTGGCTGCCGAGGACGCTGACGGTCTGGAGGCATGGGGCGGGGGGTATCACAAGACGCACCTCTGCGGGGGTCAGACGGCTGGCACGACCAGGGCTCGAGGTTGCCCCATGGGCAGAGAGATCACAGAGGTAAGGTGCCATCATCTCCATGCAAATTAATCGGAAATTCCCGGAGAACACACACGCCCTCACTCCACCACACGGGTGGTACAGAAGAGGGAGCGGGCACAGTAGGAGCCCCGAGGGGACAGGGCAGATGGCTCCCCGAAGGCATGGTGACCAGGCGCACGCGGGCCTCAGCAGCCTCACCGCAGGACACATGGCCCAGGTTCAGGTCGTGGGGTGTCTGCCGGGCTCACACCGACACTGGCACGCCTCGGGGCCTCCCTCCCATCTCACCAGCAGGCAGCCACATAGACCAAAAACTCCAGGGAAAGGAAGCTGGCTACCTCTCTGAAAGAGGAGGAGATTAGGACTCATCAGAGTAAACAAAGTGAGCCCAAGTTTGGCAGATGGGGAGAAGAGCCGGGGCTTCATCCCAACCGCGCGTTTGGTGACGGGCAGCCGTGTCCTACGGCCGCCGCTGCTGGCCCTCCCCTGGGGCCCCACAAGCTTCCCACAGCAAGGGGGCACGAGCAGCGCCCGCATCCGCAGAGCCCGCTTCTGCCCCCAGACAGACAGGCGCACCCCCAGGCCCTGCCTTCCCAGGAACGGCGCGAGCCCAGGGGGAAACGGCTGCTTCGGCCCAGGGCCACGGCCCCAGCCCAACAGACCCGCGAGCAGCTTTGGAAGTGGCCTGGCTTGGGACAAGTGACGACTCACACGGAGAGTCAGCGCTGCTGGCTGGCCCTTCCTCGCTGCTGTCTCTGCCGGGAGGGAGGGAAATCGACAAAGGGGAGGAACGGCTCAGATACCTCCTCCCCGCGGACAGGCGCGGGCAGAGAGAAGTGAAGGTGGGTTTGTGAGTCTCTGGCCCGGAGTCCAAGGCAGGCTGCAGGAGGACACCCCACAACGCCCATGCGCTGGGGAAGTGGCGCCTCCGTCCCACTCACCCACCAGGTCCCGGCTGCTCACAGAGGAGAGCGGGCTGCAAGGAGGGGAAGCTCAGCTCCCGGCTCGGGGTCCAGGACCGCAGGGGCACTGGCTCACCCTGGTCCCCAAGCAAACCCCCCTGCGGTCCCCCGGTGCCTTGCTGGCACTCCAAAGCTGGTGTGTCCCAGGGACGGGGGCTTCCTCTCCCTCACCTCCTTGCTCAGCCCCTTATTCCTTCCTCACACCCCAGCAGGCCCAGGTCCCTGTTCCCCTTCACTGGGGCAGGACCTGAAAGGCGTTTGCAGCCCCTGCAGAGCACGTGGGACTGTGTACTTCTCCAGGCTGACCCTCAGCCACCCCTGCCGCCAGGACGGCTGTCAACATCCAACAGAGTGAACGTTCCAACTCCCATGGTGCTAAACAAGGCTCCTTCCATGCTCAGAGTCTTTTCGTGTTTGCTTTTTAAATCCAAAACTAGAATTTGATATTCAGAATTGAGACATCACTATAAAATGCGAGACAAATTCGCACTTTTCCCAGGCCTTTTCCTAAATCTGCCGCAGCTGTCATGGAACTTCTTTGGGTTTGGATGAGTTTAGCTTAGAAGTGGCAGAGGCCGCTGCAATCAGGGAGGCTCTGAGCTCAGTCAGTCTAGGAGATTCCAGAAGCTTCCAAAGGATGAGGGAGGCTCCGCTGCGAACAGCACTTCAGCCAGTGGTGGAAGGTTCCAGACCAAGACGCTCAGGTCACGTGGGGCAGGCCCAGCAGCTCCTGCCCCCGTCCGGCGTCCACCAGGACCTGAGCTTCTGCTTCCTATGGCAGAGTTTTGTTTCCAGCAAGCATGCGTGTGTAGAACTCACTTGAAAGGGATCCACAGCAATTGTGAAGGCAGCAGAGGATGAGATGGCTGGATGGCATCACTAATTCAGTGGACATGATCTTGGACAAACTCTGTAAGACGGTGAGGACAGGAGGCCTGGCATGCTGCAGACCACGGGGTCACGAAGAGTTGGACATGACTTGGCGACTGAACAATAACACGGGAAAACTACGGATTTAGTTGCCATAAAACTGGAAAATATAGACCCTGGCTTTGTAGAAAATATGGGTGAAGATACTATCTTGATCAGTGATTTTAACCAATGTCTCAAAATGAATGTAAAAACTCATACCTCAAGCCACCTGTCTGCCCTGTCCAGGTGGAGTCCAGCTGCCCTCTGCGGGGTGGGCGGGATACGTACCCCTCCATTGTGTGGCTGTCCACCCAGGGGTGGCAGGCCATGCCCACCCCTTTCCAGGGTAGAAAGGTCTGGATTTTGACCGTGAATACGGGGCCACCTTACACAGACCCCTGTCCCCCTCTGCTCCACTGCGGGGTTCCGGAAGGAGGAGACACGGGGTTGCCCACCTGTCACTGCACCACCTCCACCAGCCACACGGGCAGGTACCAGGCTGAAGGCAAAGTCCAGTGGCCCGTGTCTTCCTGAAGGGCGAAGGCCTGGCACAGTGCAGCCCCCATTGGGAGGCACCACAGCAGGCTCAGAGCCCAGCCATCCTCCCGCGGAGGCGGCCCGGCCAGCACACAGGAGCCGGGGACGCATGGCTGCTTGGCCCCGTAGCTAGGCCAGCCTCCCCACCCACCCCCAGCACCTCCAGCTGTTCCAGAACTGGAAACACTGGTTAAGAAGCACTAGTGTGATGTTCTCTCAGACAACACGGAACGTGAGAAAGGCTCTTTTCTTCTCACAGATAACACGGATGTTTGAAACCGTGCCCCTCAGTCAGAGCAGGCTCACCCCCTAGGAACACACATGGGAAAGGCCTTAGAGACAGCATCTCCTTCAGAACCACAGCTGCTGAGGCCGTGTCCATGCCAATCGGTCGCCGATCCACTCAGAACAG
The DNA here is from genome assembly GCA_006408615.1 of Connochaetes taurinus. Lineage (NCBI taxonomy): Eukaryota > Metazoa > Chordata > Mammalia > Artiodactyla > Bovidae > Connochaetes > Connochaetes taurinus. Next base: position 22,042 of record SJXO01003272.1, on the reverse strand, counting down.
GGTCCACATAGCATGGACTGGATGCTGGAGTTTCCGGTTTAGAAAGTGGAGTGCCTATAAACGCGAAGAAACCCTCGCCCCGAGGGTCTCAGGCGTCTGAGTCCTTGGCCCCATGGGGAGCTCAGAGAAAGCCCAGCTGAGAACCGAGACGGCCGCGACTCGGTCCAGGCCAGGGCCAGTAGCCGTGTGAGCCTGACGCTGGGCAGAGGGGCCAGCCAGTGGAGCACGAGGCGCTGAGACGAGAGAGGAAGGGGCGGGAAGGCTGGACGCCGAGGGGGGCAGAGCGGGGAGCACACCCCGCCCGGGGGTCTCCCTCTGCAGCACATCGGGGCAGGGATAGACGGATGTCCCGGGTCTGGGGTCTCCCGGCTCCATGCGGCGGCGCATCACCCACCAGGCCCTGCTGCCCCCCGCCTCCAGGACCGCTCCAGCCCCTCCGTGAAACCCGGCGTGCCCAGGCGGCCCCTCACCGGCTAGTGTGGCCCCAGCCCCCTTTTCATGCCACCACAAATGCCACAGATGCCGGGGACGTAACAGGAGCCCAATCCCAGAAGGACGGGAGGGCAGACAGACGGCTGCACCCTCCTCAGAGGCCCCAGCGGCCCTGGTGGGGGTGGCTGAACTGGGCACCTTGCCGGCTGCTCAGACCCCAGGCAGAGTGTTTCCTGAAGGCGGGGCTCCTTGGGACAGAAAAACCCCAGTGGGGTGTCAGCACTTCCAGGCCAGGTCTCCTGCAGCACTGAGTTCAGACTCTCCCCTGCGATCCTCCAGCCCTCACCTGCCTTGGCTCCAACACCTACCCCTTCCAAAAGCCTTTAAGGACACTGACGGCCAAAACCGTACCCAGCAAAGAAGCAGCTCCCCAGGGTGCAGCATCGTCTGGGAGGACGGAGACGCAGGGTCCCACAAAAGGGCCCGGGTGACAGGGACCCCACGTGCACAGCCCCCAGGTAGCAGCCGCCTGCACCCCTCCCCCACTCAGAGCCTCAGACCCCCCGCGAGGAGCGCCTCTCTGACCTGTCCCTCCCCGGCAGCCACGCCTTCTCCCTGTCACTCAGGGAACTGAGCTCACGTTCAGGACCTACAGCTAACAGGCGACCACAGACACCCACCAGCCGCCGAGGCGACCCTGACCCTCCGCCCCGTCTTCATCCTGTCACCGTCAGTGACTCGATTCCAACACGCTCTGAGTGTCCGGCATGGCAAAACACAAAGGCCCTCATCTCCAGCTCTGGCTAAACCTCCCAGCGAAAACCTCTGCCCTCCAAGGTCTCCGCCCTCCCCGGTGCCTTCCCAAATTTTCTAAAAGCCCTTTCTGTGTATTAGCACCTAAGAAAGAGATCCATTACCCCGCCTTCCTCCCATTCCCTGATTCTTTCAGTGAGAGTGAAATAAAGCAGTCAGCTCCCCAGGCCCAGGCGCGACGGGTCTGGATGAAAAGCCACGTGGAGACTGCAGGTGTTCAGGCAAAGCGCTGGGATGGGCGGCTTTTCAAGCACAAAAAGTGGCAAGCAGGCTTGCATTTTGTATGTCAGACCCTGGTGAGGGCGGGGCCGTAAGAAATAGTCAATCAGCCCCTGACTTGGATGAAATCAATAAAACGTGAAAATGAGGAGCATTAAGAATTCTGAATCACGCTGTTCAACACTAGAGGAACTTTCACTAAATACATCTACTGCAAGAAATGGGAACACGTCAGAAAGGGCCCTTCGTACAGCACAACATCCAGTAGGGCTGTGCTAAGAACAGAGTCCGTGGAATCCCTTGCAGCTCCAGCAACACTGCACAAATCTTACCCAAACAACAGGTCAGCGCGAGGCACAGCTCTAACAAACGCCCGGTTTCTACAAAGGACGTCGCAGGAAAACTCAAAACACTGCACTTGAGAAGAAATAAACTTGGCTATGAGTGCAAACAAATCAGAGCAGAATCTTCGGCTCCTGGGACACAAGGTCTTCCCTTGGCATCAGCGCCTTGAACAACTGCACCGTCAGAAGCAATCTTCCACAAGACAGTCTCGGAGTTTAAAGGTAAAAGTAACTCGCCATCAGTCACAAAAGTCCCCTCAACAGAAGAGGCTTGAAGACAGGGCTTAACAATAACAAATCATCAACATCCAGCAAGGGTACAGTATCAGAGGGCCCGTGGGAGCCCCAGGAGAACGAAGCCCCCAGGCAGTGAGCGCCGAACAGCCCCCATCGGGATGCTGACACCATCTCACAGAAGTCCTTACAAGCATTACTGCAAACAGAGAAAAAAGCAGCAGGTGCAGCATATCCATGTATTTTCCTTAATGTCACCTTTAACCAAGCCTCCCTGCTGCCCTTCAAAAGTATCCAGTATTTGTAGAAGCGAGAGAATGGCTGTAACACAGAACACTGCTTTTCACGCTAAAACCCCCAAAGCGCTGAAGGTGCGCCGCAGCCTGGAATGTTCCGGTTCCGAGTCAGGATCGCCCTGTTTGAGCAGCGGCAGCAAGAACCCTGTGCCAAGGAGGAGAAGGAGAAGGGCTGGGGGACACACAGCCCAACAGGGTGAGGCCGCCGTTGGACGGCGGGGCTTCTGACCTCACCAACGGCCAGAGCCGAGAGCCCGACGCAGCTCTGCCGGGAGCCTGCCGGGACCGAGCGCACCTCAGGACCAGTGTCTGCATCTAAGAGAAGCCAAGTCCATCCCCCTCATTTCTGCCTCTTTTGTGGGGGGTGGGGAGGAGACATGAAAATCACATGATGAGGTCTCTCTCCATCACACCCGGCTTAGCACTCCCTGTCACAGGCTGATACCCCTACTCTTACCAAGTGGGGACGAGAAAACCCATTTAAAAACACAGAGCTAGAGACAGCAGGGAGAGCCAACCAGTCCATCCTGAAGGAAATCAGTCTTGAATGTTCACTGGAAGGACTGATGCTGAAGCTGAAACTCCAACGCTTTGGCCACCTGATGTGGGAAAACTGACTCCTTGGAAAAGACCCTGATGCTGGGAAAGATTGAAGGCAGGAGGAGAAGGGGATGACAGAGGATGAGATGGTTGGATAGCATCACCGACTCGATGGACATGAGTCTGAGCAAACTCCAGGAGTTGGTGATGGACAGGGAGGCCTGGCGTGCTGCAGTCCGTGGGGTCCCAACGGGTCGGACACGACTGAGCAACTGAACTGAACTGAGAGACGATTCGACAAAGTTCACAGTCATTCGCCTCATTTGATTTTTTTCTTAATCATTTTCCAAAAAAAAAAATGTTCATTTTTGCAGCATGGTCTCGTGAAATAAGCAAATAAAGTGGAAGTAAAACAAAAGGTTTCAACCAAGATCTCTCCCGTTGACCTGGCCAGACCCTCAGCCAGCTCTAAGGATCGGCAGAGAGCAGCTCAGAGAAGCTCAGAAGCACGCTCAAGACACGCTGGAAACGCAGCGGGAGCCCAGAGGTTCGGGCGCGGCAGGGCCCCGCTGCCGCAGACCAGCAGAGAGCAGGCTCGCGGCCTGGGAGCGGGGCTGGGCCCCTTCTCCAGGCCAGCAGGGTCCCAGAACAGCTGGGGGTGGGCCCGTGTGGACCTGGGCGCAGCAGACCCTCCTGGTTTGGACCCATTCCCGACACCCGCCTCTCCACCCCCTCCCTCCTCTGCCAGCCGACCTTCACCTGCAGGCCCTTCTATGCCCCACGGGGCAGTGGAGCTCCTGCCCTGCCCCCTCTGCTCACATGTCCCTTCTGGGGCCCCTACCCCCGGCCCATCCCCTCTCTCCAAGAACCCTGCTGTGCCCCCTACCCCCGGCCCATCCCCTCTCTCCCCTAGGGTGCCCAGTGCTTGTTCGGCAGAGGGGCCCATGTCCCTCAAGGGCAGACGACCAATTCTGGTTCCAGGATGGTCTCTGAGTGGACACCTTCCCTGGACAGCAGTCAGTACTGGTTTCCTCATGGACAGAACAGGGATGACCGTGTTCTATCTCACTTCCTGGGCTCCCCAGGTAGTACCAGTGGAACAGAAACTCCCTGCCAATTCAGGAAGTGAGAGAGAGGGTGACTTGATCCCTGGGTCAGGAAGATCCCCTGGGGGAAGAGCGTGGCAACCCACTCCAGTATTCTTGCCTGGAGAATCCCCATGGACAGAGGAGCCAGGCGTCCACGGGATGACAGAGAGTCAGACTCGACATCTCACTTGCCGGGCTCTTCGTGGAAAACCATGAAGTAACCATTAAGCACCGTTGAGAACCACATGGCTATTCATTCCAGGCCCCTAAGAGCACAGCAAGGTCTGACTGGCAGTAAGCAAGTAACCAGTGTTGATCTATTACTATTAGAAGCTTGAAACATCTATGTTTTTTGCAGACACAGCAGCCCTGGCCCTTCACAGCCCAGCGTCTGGGGTGGGCGCCCAGCACCCACCTGTCCACCTGCCCCTCTGCTGGGCGCCTCAATCACCGCCCTTCTGTGCCACCGACAAGCTGTGTGCTGCGGTCTCTAATGATCCCGGCTCAGGGCTTTCTATGTCAAACACATACCGGGAGTTCATTCTTAAGTTTCAATATCATTAATCATCCAACATTCAGCATCTCGGAATTCAGGAATTTGCATTTCTACAATGGCGGTTTTGAAAAAGGGGACACAGATACAAATGTTCACAAACCTTGTAAGAGTTTTCAGAGAGCTGCCAAAATAAACCATCAGCGCGCCATTGACAGAGATTTCCTCCGCTCTTCATAACGACTGAGCATTCGTGATTTTTAAAAGACAAAACACAATTTGAGGATTTAGAGAAAAAAGGAGGAAAAAAAAAAAAAGGAGGCTGCAAAAGAAGCCGTTATGTCTCCATGATTTCCAGAACAAACCTTGACTGATTAAGATCCCGGATAATCATGGCATGGAGGATCCGGGCCGCGACAATTCAGGAGCCGTAACTACGCGGGCGGGCGCCTGGAGGAGCCTGGGGCCGCACGCAGCTGGGAGACTCGCAGGCCGTTTCTGCACCCACCCTGGAGGAAGCAGAAGCAGGTGCTATGAGGGGCCCGTGAGCGCCTCCTTCCCCAAGGTCAGGCTAAAACAATGAGCCTGCCCCTCCCCACAGGACACCTGCTTCCAAGGGTCTCCAGAGCCCCGGTCTTGCTCTGTCGGATCTCGAGTCTGTTTCTGCGTTCCACAGGACACTGGGGACCCGGGCTCCTCTCCCTGCGTCCCCAGCCTCGGTCTTGTCCAGAAGCCCCTGGGCCTGCCCACCAGCAGCTGGGGACTCGCCACGCCTCCCAGATGCGTCCTGAAGCAGCTCTCCTGCCTCCCCTGGCTCCCTGAGTGTGTGAGCACAGGTCTCCGGGCCTGAGCCCCCAGGACTCCAGGGCCGCCCCTGCTGGCTGTACACCTGTCCCCCGAAAGCCCTGACCTGGGCCTCCTGGGGCCTCGTCCACGGCCTCTCCTGGGACCCCCACTCTCCCGTGGCCCAGCGCCTCACACAGGGCCCTCGACCCACCACCAGTGGCTCAGAATCAATGTTCCCTTTGTGCTCCCTACAGGGCCTCAAAATTCATTTCCTCCCCTTGAAACATACTCCTGAAACACTCCACCCTTGCACAGCACAATCTAAAAGACAGAAAAACGCGTCCTTCTGAGGCCATTTCTAAACTGAAATATAATATAACCCTGGTGGCCAACCGAGTGGAAAGAAACAAGACTCAAGATCCAACAGGGCAAGACCAGGGCTCGGGCTTGGGCCGGTGGAGCTGAGAGCCTCCTCCCGGGACCTGCAGGATGAGAACTTCATGGAGGTCGGAAGAAATCAAACTGTGTCAGACCTCATCAATCACCAAGTTACTGTTGACGCAGACATTCAGCTGCTTTCATGTGGACGAGGCATTTCAGAGTGACGAGAATGCTGACAAATCAGAGTGTGGTCCAAACTAAAACGTGGGTCTAAAATATACAGGTTTCCCTCAAAATGGCTCATCTTGTGTTTTAACATATGCAAGCCTCTCGCCAAGCTCCCAGGAGGGTCGGGACACTTGAGTGGCTGGATCCCAGTCCTGCTCGGCCAGCTTCCCGTCGAGCGCGGGCTTCAGATGCCCACAAGCAGCCCAGGGGACTGCACACCAGGCTCCCTAAGGTTTACAGCCGCTCCTTCAGACGCCCTCTGGGCAGAAATGTCACTGCGAGGAAGCTGAGCTGCTCGGGGTGGGGCGGGGGTGGTAACATCGGCCGAGGGAGAGCCTCTGGTCCTGCTCTGAGCCAAGCCAGGCCCCCACCTCCCAGCACACTCGGGCTACGGGGATGACCACAGCCTATCATCTGAGCAACACGAAGGCAGGGAAAGGGGGGCGCCTGTGCCCAGCCCCTCAGTGTGGGAGGGGGACTCGCCTTCCACGTGGAGGCCCCGCGTCCTCAGAGCGACCCCCGCCCCGCACACCCGTGCAGGAAGGCGTGCAGCGCTGGGGCGGGAGAGGCATCGCGTCTCAGCACCTCTCCTCGCTCCTGCTCTCAAAGGAGAGTTCTCCCAGCCTGAGTCAGGCCGGGCCGCTTGCTCGGGCCGCTCACAGCATTCGCAATCGCTATTCAGAGCAATAAAAGCCCCACCAGTCAGCAGTTTTACGTCAGAGCGCCAGGGCCGGGCCCTGGCAAAGTGCAGAAGGAATGGCAATAAAACCATAATGCGCGCCTCACCCAGCACCAGAGGGGCTCAGCGCGGGCGCTGGGGAGAAGACCTCCCCGTCAAGTGAAAAGCTCGTTTCATCACCAGGGCCAAGCTGGCCGGCTCCGCAGGCGTAACGGGGGGCCCCGCGGCGCCCGAGGGCCACACGGGCTGGCGGAGCCACAGCCGGGAGGGATGGGGGACAGCCAGCGACGCGGCAGGGCCGGCGGACGGCCAGACAGACGGACACCGCATGGCCCAGGGAGGCAGAAACGGACGCGGGACTCAGGGGAGGCTGGGGCTGAAGACGGGACAGGGAACCCCAGGAGGGGCCTTGCTCCGAACAGCAAACCGAACATGTTCGGTGTTAACCGTTCTCTTCCTCCCACAAATCCACTAAAACGACAAGACACAAACACCAACATGAAAGACTCACAGCGAGTCTACACGTGGGAACACAGTGGCGTCAGCTGACAAGGGACACGGAGGGACCTCCTAGGAGACGCCCGTCTGGGGGATCCAAGTGATGGGGGACCACCATGAGTGAGCAGATGGTCACACTGCAGGCCATGGGCTTGCGGACGGTGGACGGGGGGGTGCGTGCAGACCATGGCTCAGCCCAATCCCCAGCCTGCACCCACCCGGGGTGGGGACGGGGGGGTGGACCGCAGAGCAGCCGGGAGAGACCCGCCAGCAAGCCCACCCTCGCGTCGGCAGATGCTACTGCCGGGCGTCAGCTACCCAGGCCACTGCAGGACTGCCCTGGGAGGAGGGGGCGTCAGACAGAAAGGAGGACGGGGGCCAGGCCCATCCACCAAGAGGGACACGCACAGCAGACAGGACCTGACCTCAGTTAACAGCCACGGGCAAGGCCCCTGCACGAGACGCAAGGACTCTGAGAAGGAGGGAAAAGCAACACCCCGCTAGATCTCTGCTGCTCACGGGGACCAGCCTCAAGGAGGAGGTCTGAGATGCGAAGATGCTGCTGCTGCTGAGTCGCTTCAGTCGTGTCCAACTCTGTGCAACCCCATAGATGGCAGCCCACCAGGCTCCCCCGTCCCTGGGATTCTCCAGGCAAGAACACTGGAGTGGGTTGCCATTTCCTCCTGCAATGCATGAAAGTGAAAAGTGAAAGTGAAGTCACTCAGTCATATCTGACTCTTAGTGACCCCATGGACTGCAGCCCACCAGGCTCCTCCGTCCATGGCGTTTTCCAGGCGAGAGCACTGGAGATAAGTGGGTGGAGAAGCGTTCATCAGCCGAGAGAACCCAAGGGCAGAAACACTTTTAGAAGACTGATAAATTCTGGGGCAAAGAGGCATGAAACAGAGAGAAACACACTGTATTTTGTTAAGAGACCGAGGCCAGCAAGACACATTCGTTAGATTTTAAGCACTGAAAAACAAAGCCACAGACGTCTTATTGTAAAAAGAATACCACAAACTATAATCATAAGAGAAAGTACACGTTTCTCTAGAAATCAAAGAGACAAAGAAGATAAAGCTATGCTGATGTAATAATTTAATCACTGATTTAAGCATCTGAAGTTATTATGTATAGATGACACATAGAGAAAAATGCATACGTACACTCCTATATATAAATACACTTGACCTTTGAACAGCATGGGATTGAACCACCACGCAGTCTGCTTACAGCGGGGTTTTCTATGGTTACTACCACGCACAGCACCGCACCATCCGTGCCTGGCTGAACCCACAGAGTCGGATTCACAGGCCAGGGCAGCCAACTTCCGACGCGGGGACCAACTACAACCCACACGTGGATTTTCCACTGTGCGGAGGCTTGGCACCCGACTCCCAGGCTGGCCCAGGGTCAACGGTACATAACGCACATGCAGGAGAAAACTTCACACACAGTCCTGATGCAGACACATAGACTTCATTAGATTAAAGAAAGAGCGAGAAAAAAAAAAATGGGGGGGGTGGGAGGAAAAAGCATTTTTTCTCTTCAAATGCCTACTGGCTTCTATGAGATTTATGTCTACAGCAGCTCATAAAAAGTCTAGTATCACCTCACACTGATCAGAATAGCCATCATCAAAAAGTCTATGAACAATAAACGCTGGAGAGGGTGTGAAAGAAGGGAACGCTCCTACACTGCTTGTTGGTGGGAATGTAAATTGGTGCAGTCACTATGGAGAACAACATAGAGGTTCCTTAAAAACTAAAATATTGACATAACTACTATATGACGCGGCAATCTGTGGACGTGTATCTAGAGAAAAGCGTAACTTGGAAAGACACCAGCTCCCCTGTGTTCACTGCAGCACGACTCAACAGCCAGGGCATGGGAGCAGCCCGGGCATCCGTCAGCAGAGGGGTGGATGAGGCAGATGCGGGGCACACAGTCAGTGGGGTATCACTCAGCCACTGGAAAGAATGCAATGATGCCATTCTCAGCGGCAAGGATGGACCTGGAGAGTGTCTCACTAAGCGAAGCTCAGTCAGAGAAAGACAGACATCACATGAACTTACTTACAAAGCAGAAGCAGACTCACGAACTTAGAAAACACACTTATGGTTAACTAAGGGGAAGAAGGTGGGAGGGATAAACTAAAGAGTTTGGGATTAACAGACACACATACGTAAAATAGATAACAACAAGGTCCTTCTGCATAGCACAGGGAAATCTACTCAGTATTCTGTATTACCCTAAGTGGGAAACAATCTGACAAAGAACAAATATATGTGTGTATATGTATACACACACACACACACACATATATATATAAAACTAAATCACTTTGTACACCACAAATTAACACAACACTGTAAATCAGCTACACTCCAATATAAAATAAAACTTTTTAAAATGTGCACCCTCATTTATACAATAATGCAAATTCAAACAATAAATTTCCCCTGGCATGCTGAGACGAACGAAATAAACTGAATCCACCTAGTGCCTGTGCAGATGTAGAGAAATGCATATGATCATGAACTAGGATTAAGGGGAGAAACTGAGACAGAGCAAGCAAAGTTTCCAGTGCAGGTGCCCACCCACCCAGCAATTCCACTGCCTGGAAGTGATTCAACAGAGACAGTCGCAGAAGCGTGCGAACAAAACGTGTGCACGATGACTGTCCAGTGATGATCCGGGGCTGTTCTAAATACTGCTGCAGCCACATAAGGATCCACCTGTGAGCTACCAAAAATGAGTTAGGGTTATGTACCTACTGACATCAAAAGATGCTCCTAAGGTGCTAAATGAAAAAAAGAGAAAAAAATGAAACACAGAACTCCACAGATAGGATGGCTATCCTCTATTAAAACATTTCTACACATACCCTTATCTTCGGACACAGGAGGAAGGCAGGCTCCCCAGCTCTGAGTGGAAGGGAGTCCACGTTCGCCCACTTCGATCCAGACTGTTAAATTATATTTTACACTCAGTATCAATCAATACATGAGCAATCTAAGTCAATAAAGCCTTCATATCGAATTACAAGCGGGAACCCTGCTCTTGGAGCTTCAGACAACTCTGTTCAGGGCAGGACAGGACGTGCAGGGGTCCAATCCCCAGGGAGGAGAGCAGACCAAGCCTCCCATTCTCACCCAGTGGGGACCCCAGCCACACTGATGGAGGCCCGAGTGGACGCAGGACGACAGTGTAAGCGGCCCAGGGGCCACACTGCAGCGGACGGGGAGGCTGGACGCGCCAGGGCTCGCTGCCATGGGGTGGCCAGGCAACTTGGTGACGGGGCTGGAGAAGCCTGAGCGCTGTGTCCCCACACGCTTCCAAACCTGAGAGCCACACGGACGTGCTCCCCGATCCCACCCGGCCACAAGCTCTGCGGCCCTGGACCAGTCACTTCTTCCCAGCGGGTGGGGGACATTCGGGCCTGTGAAGACTCGCTGCATGTAGACGCGAGCACCATGCCTGGTGAAGCCCTGGGCACCAGCACTGATGCCCGCAGGCGCCCACCACCGGGGGGCACCAACTGTGTCCAGCCCAGGGGCAGCCCACCCCCACGGCCCCCAGAATCAAAGCAGAGGGAGAAGGAAGCGGCTCTCCAGACCACACATGGCCTTGCACCCATTGCCTCCCTGAGACGCCAGGGAGGCGCGTGTTGCCCACATCGGCATGCGGGTCAGGGCCAAGCCTGGACCCCGACCCCCGAGAGGCCCCGCTCATCTTTCTGCTACTGAGACGGAGAGCTGGCTGCCTGACCCTTGGGGCCGACCTTGACCAGCCACGCTCGTGATCATGAACACAGAGACAGACCCGGGACCCAACCGCCACGAGGACCCGGGGTCCGGCTTACCTGGATGGCTTTGCGAGCTCATTGCGAGCAGCGGCTTCTCCTTCAAAAGATTCAAAATGGCTCAAAACTTCCACGTAAACGAGAGCTCCAAGGAGCCCGGAGTCCGAGCGGCACATACAAGTCCAGCAACGGGCAGGGCCGGCCCACAGCCACCGAAGCACCCGGGTCTCGCTGACCACGTCGTGGGCCCAGAAATCCAGAGGAGGGTGGGGATCTCCAGGGGCTCTTAGGAGACAACCTGTGTGGGCAGAGAAACGGGCGGCTTCGGTTAGGAGGTGCAGCCAGGACCCAGTCATGTGCGTGCCTCCCCGCCCCTTCGGTGGACTGCTAAAACACTCGCGTGGACTCACCGTGTCTAGTCCTACAGACTACAGAAGTCCTTACGTACAAACGAGTTCCCCGCTGAGAGCCCGTTCATAAGTCTGCTTTGTTCATAAGCCCAACTGAGTTCATCTACGTACCCAGCCTTACAGATAACGTCAGACACGTGAACTAACTTGTGTGACTTGACGTGTGAACGCACATTTGCATCTTTGAAGATTCATAGTTCTAAGGCTCATAGATGGAGGACTTCCTGTACGTGAGGTTCTGTTAGTAAATGTATCTATGTGGATATGTGTAATAATGTATCTCTAGTGCAAGCTCGGAACAGTTGATGGAAAACACTTTAAAAGAGAAATCACTTGAAGCCCATGCCCCCCCCCCCCCCCCCCCC
>SJXO01003272.1:0-10155 GCA_006408615.1 Connochaetes taurinus | reverse complement strand
CTATCTTACACGGCGACAATCTGAGATTCTGTCTAAATTCAGCTCATTTGTGCCCGAAATAGTTTCCCTGGTCTCCACCTTCACGATAACCGTTTCCTCGATCCATTCCCACGTTCTGATTTTAAGAGGACAACACGCTCATCCCAGGAAGTGTCTAAAGCGCCATCCCGACGCCGTGACACATGGGCAGATGCTGGGAGCACTGTGACGCGCGTCCTTGGCGCTGGGTTCCGTCGCCTATCCCCGCACAGACTGCTGGCTCCACAGCCGGGCACCCTGCCCTCTCTGCCAGCATGACGGCCGGGAACTCCTCGGCATCGGGATCCGCTCTCGGGAACACTGCTCTGAGGCTGTGCTGGGAGCTGCCTGCCTCTTCCCCCACCGCGGGCGGGTCTGGCAGCCCTGGCTGTCAGATCACAGGCCCCGTCCCCAGACCCCTGGGGGATGACGCCTGACGGACACCAATCCTCTTCCCAAGCCCAGCCTCTTCCCCAGATCACAGTCACTAACGGAGGAACCCCCAGAAACAGGCACGAACGCCCACCGCCGAGCGTCTGCCTCTGCAACACGGCATCACCTAGGACTCTAAACTCCTTGCTGTGATGAGCATGTATTACAGCTGGAATAGAGACATAAACTGAGAACACGGTAGTTATGAAACTCCTCATACTGACCCTGGCCAGGGTTCCTCTAAGGCTCCTTTAACAGTGTGACAAATTCCTGTTCTTGACTAAATTGTTCAAGGATTTTCCCCCTATTGCTTATAACCAAAGACCTCTAACCTATTTATCACGTAAAGAACTAAATCCCAAAAGGTGTCTGCTTAGGTGGTACCCAACAACACATCCACCCATAACTGACCAGCATCTTTACGACCCTTATTCTGTACATGGTTACTTCCTTAGGAGACACAACGACTCATCTCACGCTCAGAGTTTTTACTCTTCTCTTGAAGAGATGAAGAAGATATAGTACACATATACAACGGAACATTACTCAGCCGTAAAAGACAATAAAATAACGCCACTTGCAGTAACGTGGATGAACCTAAAGATTATTATACTAAGTGAAGTTAGGACAGAACGAACAAGACAAATATCATCTAATACCACTTACATAATCTAAAACAAGACACAAATAAATATATCTGCGAAGCAAAAACAGACATACAAAGAGAACAGACTTGTGGCTGCCGACTGGGGAAGGAGGCGTGAGGGAGGCGTGAGTTGGGAGTTCTGGGTGAGCGGATGCCAACTATCGTTAATATATACAGGGAGGAGACAACAAGGTCCTGCTGCGTAGCACAGGGAACTGCCTTCAACCCCCTGAGACAAATCAGAATGGAAAAGAGGATGAAAAGGAACATGTCTAGGTATAACTGAGTCTCTCTGATGTACAGCAGAAATCCACCCATTGTAACTTAACTGCACGTCAGGAAAACTTTAAAAATAAACAGAATGTTTATTCATCTCTTGACCAGAAAGAACAGTGCAGTCTTGAAAGCAATGTAGGTGGTATATTTTGCAAACTCTTACAAATCTGAGACTGCAAGGAGATCAAACCGGTCAGTCCTAGAGGCAATCAGTCCCGAATATTCATTGGAAGGACTGATGCTAAAGCTGAAGCTCTAATACTTTGGCCACCGGATGCAAAAAGGCAACTCGCTGGAAAAGACCCTGATGCTGGGAAAGACCAAAGGCAAAACGAGAAGAGGGCAGCAGAGGATGAGACGGTGGGATGGCATCACTGACTCAATGGAAATGAATCTGAGCAAACTCCAGAGACAGTGAAGGACAAGGAAGCTTGGCATGATGCAGTCCATGGGGTCACAAATGGCTGGACACGACTTAGCAACTGAACAGCAACAAATCTCTGTATCCTCCACCCAAAAGTCACAACGAGGCTGGGTATAAAAGTCTTGCATCACAACTGTTTCTCCCTCCAGGCCTTAGCTGCCATCCCTCTGGCCAGCCAGGCAGCGCTTCGTTTCCAGGGAGCCTCTGGGGCTGATTTCTGATGCTTTCTTCTGTCTGCATTCTGCCAGGATTTTGTTGTTACTTTGATCTTGAAATTCAGAAATGTTGTCAGAAGACGTATGGTAAGAATCTCTTTTCATTTAACTTGCTCCAAACATGAACCTTTCAGTACGCACAGGTCGTCTCTTCTGCTCAGGAAAATGCTCTTTGATCGCGTTTTGGTGGCTGCTTTGCCACATCTGCTTTGGCGTCTTCATAGCTTCCCACACCGTCTGGCTGGAACCAGAAACCCATCGTATCCAGCTTCTCTCAGCACTGGTGCCGCGTGCTTTACTCTGCACCCCAAGCATCTTTGCCCGAGTGTTCGCCACGTCACTGCTGCTAATTCCCATGATCTCCACTTCATTCCTACAGCTTTCCACACAGGTTTTAACTCAACCTTAAGCTCTTTGTCTTCAACCATCTCCTTCATGACTCACCCCATTGCCTTCTCCTCCCAGCTGAGTCCCTCCTCACGACCTCTGTTCTGCGTGTATTTCTGGCCAAAGCCTTCCGAAACTTCTTTTTTTCTGATTCTGACGACTGACTGGTTTCTTCTGCCTTTCAGGAGAGTTCCCTTTCCACCACATGCCAGAATACCTTTCAAGACTCTGGGGTGGGGATTTACTTCTGTTTGTTTATCCTCAAGTGAACATAACTGTGGTCTAGATCTCAGTTTTGCCCAAAGACTGTGTACCTCCGACCCTATCCCTTCTCTGTCCACTGCGACAGTGGCTAAACACGTCTCAGAGCCGCCCCTCTGGCAGCTGACACGCACAGAACCCAAGGTAAGTGCTCAGCGTCAGCAGGCTCTCAGCTAGCGTGGGGCTGAGGGGCTGGGACAAACCAAACACAGAACGAGATACAGAACTGCTGCAACACAGCTATTATCTGTATAAGCTCCTCTGTATTAAGAAGCTTCTGCTATTATACAGTAACGCACTCTGGGAAAAACTCACGCTCCAAAAACTTGCATAAAAATACCAGCGTTTATGGAAAAAAAAAACAAAAAACAAATAAGGCTGGAGCAGACAATCAAAAACTGCAATTTAATAACTGGGATGCTACAAAATCAATACTAACTCTAGTTCTAAAACCATCAGTTTTTAAAAAGACACGTAAAATTCCTAATCCCATGTACAACGTCCAGCAAAGGTAGAGTTTTATAAAAGGTGGCAATGGTGTGATGAGAGAGGTTGAAAGGGAGAAGTGAAGCTTCTGGGTCACGGAACGGGACGGAACGCATAGAGACGGAGGAAACCACGCACTGACCAGTTCCGAGAAAGGGCGCACGGCCAACACGAGCAAGAAGCGGGAGCCGCGGCGGGGCGGGCGGAGGGGGTGAGAAGGCGCCCTCCAGGGTCCTCCGCGGCCACACCCTGTTCCCTGAAGTTAAGAAGCATTGCTGAAGCAGGAACAGCCAAGTGAGACCCAGCTAGACATCTGCATCACACCGATACCTCCCCACGAGGTGCAGGGAGGTCATGAGCTACTTTGAGTCACACAAACAGGCCCTGTTCCAGGGGGGGATGTGCGTGAAAGGACCTTCCCAAGCCCGGTGGATTCATTTCTTGCTGTCGCAGGAACAAAGGGCCGCAGACTGAGCGGTGTAAAAACTACAGAAACTCACTGTTCACGGTCAGGAGCCGTGGAGTCGCCAGGAATCTGAAGTCCGGGTGCTGGCGAGGCCGACCTCCCTCCGAAGCTGCGGGGAAGCCCGCCCTGGCCTCTTCCCGCCTCTGGGGACTGCTGGCATCTCTGGGGTCCCCGGGCTAGCAGCTGCAGGGAAGCCCGCCCTGGCCTCCTCCCGCCTGTAGGGACTGCTGGCACTTTTGGGGTCCCCGGCCAGCAGCTGCAGGGCTCCCAACCCTGCCTTCCTCATCTCTCGTCTGTCTGCCTTCACTTGGCCGACTTCCCAGGACAGTCACCCAGGATTAGAGGCTCAGCTGACCTCAGCACGACTTCGTCTGCGTTACATCTGCAGGGACCCTGTCTCCATATGGGGTCACACTCTGAGGTGCTGGGGGTTAGGACTGCAACGTAGCTGTTGGAAGGGAGGCACAGTGCCAGCCCTAACGCCCAGGACGCAGGGCGTCCAGGCCTCCCCCAGGAGCTCCCCGCCAGCCTCGCCAGCCTTGTGTGAAGCTGACATTCCCCTCATCTCTCAACCCCTGCACTACAACCAGACCACATCCCACACAGGCCAGCTCTTGCTGTATGCCCCTAGCACCATGAGGCAGAGAGGCAGAGGTTCTGGAGGGTACCTCCACGTGGCACAGGGACCAACGGAGACGCTCTGCGTCCAGGGAAGGCAGCGGGGCAGGGTCTCCCTCCCTGCTCTCAGCTGAACCTCCGGATGCCTCATTTGGCCCGGGTCCTCCGACCTCAAGCCACACCGAGCCTGTCGGGAGACTCTGCACTCTGGGTCTCTGAGAGGAATCAGAGTCCTACCAGAAACTTCCAGCCCACTGTCGGTGGCAGTCTAGCTAGCAGCTGAGAGGGCAAGCAGGAGGACCACGGCTGCCAGTGCACTGGGCTCCAGATGTGAAGCTCAGAAACAGCACTTTAATATGGACGTGACCTCAAGCAAGTGACCTGAGCTCGCTCTGCCTCAGCTGCTCACCTATGGAAATGTGGAGGAAGGCGAACACAGCACTGTGAACATCACGGGGGTGTGAAAGGGCGACACACGGTGCCGGTGCAGGAGGAGCCCCGCGTCAAGGCTGGCACACGGCAAACGTCCAAACACCAGCTATCGCTATGACCGTTATTTACTCCAAACCAAGAGCTTCTAATAACGTTTTGACAACTTCCTTGGGAAACATCAGAAGTCTGCTTCCAGTCAAAATAGAATAATACAGACCAGATTTAGTCTCCCACACGAAGCACCTACAAAAGACAAAATTTGTGTGGTTTCCAGATGCTGACATCAGGCGTGGGGCCCTTGAGGAGATACACACCTGATGAATTGCCCAGGTGACCGAGAGCTTCCACGCAGCAGCACAGGGCAGACACAGACAACACCTAAAGAGACAGCGGCTTAAGAGTTCCCAAATTCGATGAAAACCACGAACCCACAGGGCTTCCCCGGTGGCTCACACAGTGAAGAATCTGCCTGCATGCAGGAGACCCGGGTTCGATCCCTGCATCAGGAAGATCCCCTGGAGAAGGGAACGGCTACCCACTCCAGTGTTCTTGCCTGCAAAATCCCATGGATACAGGGCCTGGCCAGTGACAGTCCAGAGTCACGAAGAGTCAGATGTGACTGAGCAACTAACACTTTCACTTTCATAAACCCACAGATCCAAGAAGTTCAATCAACTCCAAGCACAAACACGCTATGAAGGTTACACCGGGCCAGAACATAATCAAATTACTTAAAACCAATTTTAAGATTATGTCCTAAAAGCAGTTGGGATGGAAAAGTCACATCACAGACAGAAACAAAAATAAGAGCAACGGCAGATTTCTCAGTGGGAAGAATGCCAGGTAGAAGACAATGGGGCAGCACCTTTCCGTGGGACACTCATGCACACGTGCACCAACACACACACACACACACACACACACACTCTCAAACACACACACTCTCATACACACTCATACACCACTCACACACTCACTCACACACACACACACACTCTCATACACACTCTCACACACACTCATACACACACACACACTCACACACACACTCACACACTCACACACACACACACACACTCTCATACACACACACTCTCATACACACTCATACACACACACACACTAAACACACACACACTCTCACACACTCACTCACACACACACCCCACACACTCATACACACACTCTCATACACACACACTCACACACACTCATACACTTTCACACTCACACACACTCATACACACACTCACACATTTATACACACACTCATACACACACACACATACACTCACACACTCAGACACACTCACACTCACACACACCCACACTCTCACACACTCATACACACACTCTCACACACTCATACACACACTCACACTCATACACACACACACATACACACACACACACACACTCACACTTCCTGCCTTGGATGCTGCACCCCATGAAAAAAATCTTTCAAAAACAAAGGTAAAATAGAGATGTTTACCAGCAGACCTGCACTAAAAGAAATCTCAAAGGCAAAAGGAAAACAAGGTCAGATGGAAACACAGATCCACAGAGAGGAGTTTCAGAAATGAGAACTGTACATGTAAATATAAACAATTCTTCTCTGATGCTGAATCTCTTTTAAAGAGAACAGTTTAATGCAAAAATAAGAATGTATTAAGAAGTTTATATCATATGCACCAAGAAAACATATGTCAGAAACAACACAAAGCCCAGGAGAAGAGGAAGAGAGGTGTACTGCTGTGTGCTGTTACACGAGGCAGGGAGTGGCTTACCCTTGAAGATAAAACTGACAGGCTGAAGTGTAGACCATAGATCCTAAACCTCCACTTAAAAAAAATGACTGACGAGTCAGCAAGTGACTAACAAGTCAATAAGGGAAATAGAACACAATGGTAAAAATGCTCAATCCAAATGAAGCCAGAAAAAGAGAAAAAGAGCAGGAAAGTGACAGACAGAAGACATAAAGCAAGACGGTCACTTTAAGCCAAACGGTGTCAACGACCAACAGTCTAAACACCCCCAGTTCAAAGGGCAGATGCTGCCAGAGTGGGTGAAACAGCCAGACCCTGCTTCCGGAGTAAAAGAGGACTTGTGCGGGGAAGGACTGAAAACAGGGGAGAAGAGGGCACGCATTTCACTGTAAAACAAATCTTCCCCAAGATGCGTGGCCCCAGCTATAGCTGCCTACAAGGAACAGGTTTTATTTATAAGGACACAAATAGGTTAAAAGTAAAAGATGGAAAAAGATACAGCATACAAATACTCCTCAAAAGAAAGCTGTAATGGCTAACATTTACTCAGACAAGGTAAATGTTAAGAAAGAATATTACCAGGGACAAAGAAGGTCGCTTCATAACGATCAAGGGGTCAACTCACTAAAAGGACATAACATTCCTAAACACGTATGCACCTGATACAAGAGCTTCATACATGAAGCTAAGATAGTAAAGGGAGAAAGTCTGTCTAAGGAGAAGTGGACAAACCTGTAGTTGTAAACTTCAACACCCTGCTCGTGGTAGTGGTTAGAACAAGTGACAGAAAATCAGGACAAGCGTACAAGATGTGAACAGTACCATCACCCAACCTGACCAAAATGACATTTATAGAACACTGCGAACAATAGCAGAATGCATATGCCCCACGTTCTCTTAAATGCACACACTGTTGACCAAGACAGGCCGTCTTTGGGGCCATCCAACGAGCCTCAGTAAGTTTAAAAGCGCTCAAGTCAAGATATAGAAAGACTGTCCTCTGATAAAATGAATTTAATTTAAAATGAATTCCTAAAATGAAATTAAATTAGAAATCAGTAACAGAAAGATATCTGGAAAACCAAACCTCTAACAAATATAATAGACCAGATATCTAAAACCAAAACTAAAGAATACGCTTCATGGGTCAAAGAAAAAAGTAAAACAGTATTTTGAAATGAACAAAATGAAACACAACATATCAAAATACGTAGTGCTGAAAGGGACATTTATGGCACTGAAAACCTGTGTCAGAGACGAAGGTCTCAAGTCAGTGACTTCAGGTTTCACTGTGAGAAACTAGAAAAAGGATCAATCAGACCCAAAATAAGCAGAAAAAAAGACAATAGCAAAAAGCAGAAATCAACAAAATATAAAAATTAATGAAACTAAGTGCTGATTCTTTGCAATAGTAAAATTGCTCAGTCGTGTCCAACTCTTAGTGACCCCATGGACTGTAGCCCACCAGGGTCGTCTATCCATGGGATTCTCCAGGCGAGAATACTAGAGTGGGCAGCCATTCCCTCCTCCACGGGATCTTCCTGACCCAAGAATCAAACTCAGGTCTCCTGCGTTATAGGCAGATTCTTTACCATCTGAGCCTAGCTAAACAGATCATGAAAAAACCAGAGAAAGAAGCAGCAAATCGACAAAATCCAGAATAAGAGGGAATTAACCACAGACCACACGGATACGAAGTGGATGATAAGGGGAGATGATGAACAACTTTCTGTGAATAAATCTGACAATTTGGGTGAAATAAATAAATGCCCTAAAAGACCCCGACTATCAAAGCTCACTCCAGGAGAGAAAGACCAGAATCAGCACCCTGGGCTTCTTCGTGGCTGCAACACCCACCGCGTCCCATCTGCAACTCTCCCTGTCTTGGTAATCTGCCCAAGAGTGATGTTTAACTCCCCTCCTTCTGCACGTATCGATTATCAGAATTCCACTGCGAGGAGAGCCTGTCACTTGCCCATCTTGCTGTTTAATCAGCTGTTTGCATCATTACGAAATTATGGATTTTTATTTTATTCTGTGCGTGATCATCACAACCATCATTATTTACTTTGTCGTTCAAGCTTTGGCCACTGGGAGCTCCTATGTTTTTCTGACAAGCCCCCATCCCCAACTTTTATCTTTTTTTTGGCACTGCCTTACTTTCCAGTTCCACAAGATACCCCTGCCACAGCCTGGGAATCAACCATTTCTCCGGGGAGTCCTGGCTCCCTTTTCTGGAGAACTGCGTGTGGGCAGCGAGAGCTGGGTGCCACCGCCGTAGTACCCACCCTGCACATGGGCCGCTGGATGCACACTCACACACCCATATTCCACACACTGGCTAAATCATGAGTCCACACTGGCACCTCAGATCCAACCCAGCATCACAGGCTGAGTTCAGTCTCCTCCCTTCCCGATGTTCACTGATTTCTCCAACAGCAAGAAACCTGGTTCTTACTGGTTACAATCCATCTGCTTACTTGTTCACCTCCAGGATACAACTCTAGTATAAAGTGCTTTCAGAACAGCCGGCCCACCCACACGCGGCACACACGTGACAAGACTCAGACTTCACGCCCAGGTCCTGCCTCCAGCCTCGCCGTGTGTGGTCAGGACACGGTGCCCAGGCGACACGGTCCCCAGGCCCCACGGCGGCCCCGGTGCTCTTCGGCACCCCTCAGTGCAGGGGCTCCCGTACCTGTGCTAGAACTCTGTCCCTTCGCCAGTGTGTGTGTTTCACTTTGGTTTCTCCCACATCCTGGTTGGTTTTAACTGTTTATTTTTTGGACATATGAAGAGTAAGAAATACAAACTTTAAATATAAAAAAAAAAACCACCACACACATGTTCATATAGATGTTTTAAATTTAAGATTTTACAGAGTTTTATCGTGAACTTCTCTTGCTTAAAGAAAGCAGGCTTTGGTCTTACAGAAAATTCAAACCTACACGAGGTAAACACAGTCGGATAACGAGTCTGAGCACCCAGACCCGGGGACTGTCGGCAGGCGCCCTGCCAGGCCGGCTTCCCCTGCGAACCCTGCGACACGTACTGGGATGCCCAGAGGTGGCTGCGCAGTTTTGACAGGGGGGACCCGTGGAACCCCATGACTGCATGAGACATTCCCTTTGATCTGGGGTGTTCAGGATCCAGTTCTCTTACAAACGATGCACTCTGCATGACACCATGCCCTCTATTTCGGGGGAAGCAGAAGGGCACTGAAGCAGTACTGAGACGTGGGGCCGGGCCCAGGACAGGCCAGGGCGACAGTATTAACGGAGACGCGCCTCTTCCTCCAGAGGGCACCTCCCCGGCCCAGGGGTCCGCCGTGGCCATCAGCGGCCCCTGCTAGCCCAGGGACGTCAGCCCCCGCTCGGCGCTGGTCACGCCCGTCTCAGAGCAGCTTGTGCCAGGGCCCCTGGCTCCCCTGGGAGAAAGGCAGCGGGAGCCGGGTTGGAGGATAGACTCGGGAGCAAGTCTGGAACTGTGGACGAGGAGCCAGGAGACGGAGGAACCAGTTCCCAAACTGGCAAGGCGCAATGCCGGTGCCTGGACAGTGAGCCCTTCTCTCCAGAGTGCAGAGCAAGGCAAGAACTTGGGTTCCAGAACATAGGCCTGTGAGGAGGAAGGCGTACCCGCCAGGGCTTCAGGGTCACAGGTGACAGAAAAGGCCCCTGAACGATCTGGGCAAAGAGAGATCCCCTGGAAGGATCTGGAGAGTGCAGGGC
>SJXO01003271.1:311106-361866 GCA_006408615.1 Connochaetes taurinus | reverse complement strand
AAAAAAAAAAAAAAAATCACAAATATTCTGATACTATTGAAAAGCTCTGTGTGGATGGAGTTTTAAACTAAAAATTTATGAAAAAAACTGATAGAGGCCAGATTTGATGTTGTTCTTAGAGATGCAATTTCTCCTTGTGCTGAGCTGCTGGTTAAACTGCTTACCCTACTTTTGGTTTACAGTCTTCAATTTTCCACAGGCAATACATATGAAAAACTCTGTGGCAGGCTTGTATTTCCTCCTTCCTACATACTTATTATAATATTTGAACTAAGTGACAAAATGGCATTTATGGAGAAAGTGACAAATATGGTGTATGACTTATATTTTAACTTTGCATGAGAGTTTTAACAATAAGTGAGATAAATTTTACAGTGAAGTATTGGTAAGTCTGGTTTATTACATTTTCCTTCCAGTAGCTGAAAAGTAATCTTACTTTCTTAGCATGGGTTAGAGTGGTATAATTTGTATTTTCTTATGTTTAGTGTCAAAATGGAAATATAACAACTTCTTAGTCAAAAGGTATCAACTATTTAGGAGAGTGTTCAAAGTAGTCTAGAACTCTGTGACACTGAAGATGTTCCTCTATTTGACAATAATAATCCAATATGTGAATATTCTTGAGGCTTATTTATTTTGAAAGCTACATATGCACTGCACTTTGCATAAATCATAATGTCTGTTATTTATTGCTGTAAAATAAGCAATCCTAAAACTCATGGTTTAAAAGAGAAACCATACTGTTTGCACATGATCCTATGAATCAGAAATTTGGGCTGGGCTTAGGAAAATGTCTCTTCAGTGGGTTTTGCCTGGGCTTAATCTTTATGCTACTGTTAGTTACCAGGCTTGGCAGAAGTGGAATGGTCCAAGAAAGTGTCACTCAGCTGGCTGGGGTTTGACAGATTGTCACGATACTTTGATTGTCTCCTCCAGGTGACCTCTCCAACAGAATACCTTGGACCTTTTTAGATGATAGAAGAATTCTAGAATAGGTTGCATGAAAGTTTTAGACTAGATTTGGAAGTCACACAAAATCACTTCTGCCACCTTCTATTGGTAAAACAGATCAGGAAGAAAGCCCAAATTCAAAGGGTGAAGAAATAGCCTCTACCTCTTAATAGGAGGAGTTACAAAGAGTATTAGCCATTTTTGATATGCTACAGTAAGAAATTTCATTAACTATATTTAAAAATCAAATGAAGTTTAGTCATGAGGAAATATCTTTTTAAACCTGGATCAGTAAAAAAAAAAAAAAATCTATGTCTAAAGCAATCTGATATTTTGTATAAACTTTGTGTTTACTTGTCTTTAGAATTAGACATTTCTATGAACTCGTAGCTGAGGTTCCGTTTAGCTTTCAGAATCAAAGTTCCTGACTTCTCCATCTAGATTCAATTCTTCTATTATTTTAATCTCTCTAACATCTCCATCATCTAGTATCTCTATTGAGAATAAAAATTGCTTAGTTGTGGCTGAATTTCTCTGGGAATTATCTAGTATTACTCCTTCCTTCTCAATGGATTAAATGTCATTTACTAAGTAAACCTCTAGTCTTTCCCATTTTAATGCTGTCTCTGTTTCTTGGGATTGATCACTTAGGAAGGTTTTCTTATCTCTCCTTGCTCTTCTTTGTAACTCTGCATTCAAATGGATATATCTTGCCTTTTTTCCTTTGCCTTTAGCTTCTATTCTTTTCTCAGCTATTTGTAAGGCCTCTCCAGACAACCATTTGCTGTTTTGCATTTCTTTTTGGAAGAATGGTTTTGATCATGGCCTCCTGTACAATGTTATGAACCTCTGTTCATGATTCTTCATGCACTTTGTCTATCAGATCTAATCCCTTGAATCTATTTGTCACTACCACTGTATAATGGTAAGGGATTTGATTTAGGTCATACCTGAATGGTCTAGTGGTTTTCCCTACTTTCTTCAATTCAAGTTGAATTTGGCAATAGGGAGTTCATGATCTGAGCCACAGTCATCTCCCAATCTTTTCTTTGCTGACAGTATAAAGCTTCTTCCACTTTGGCTGCAAAAAATATGATCAATTGGATTTTGATATTGACCATCACCTGGTGATGCCCAATGTAGAATCTTCTCTGGTGTTGTTGGAAGACGGTATTTGTTATGACCAGAGTGTACTCTTGGCAAAACTCTGTTAGTCTTTGCCCCACTTCATTTTTGTACTCTAAAGCCATATTTGCCTGTTACTCCAGATATCTGTTGACTTCCTACTTTTGCATTTCAGCCCCGTATCATGAAAAAGACATAGTTTTTGATGTTAGTTCTAGAAGATCTTGTAGGTCTTCAGAGAACCATTCAAATTCAGCTTCTTTGGCATTAGTGGTTGGGGCATCTACTTGGATTACTATGATATTGAATAAAATGCTTTGGAATGAAACAGATCCTTCTGTCGTTTTTGAGATTGCATCCAAGTATTGCATTTCAGACTCTTTTCTTGACTATGAAGGCTTTTCCATTTCTTAAAAGGGATTCTTGTCCACAGTAGATACAATTGTCATCTGAATTATATTCACTCATTCTGCTCCATTTTAGTACACTGATTCCTAAAATGTCAATGTTCACTCTTGCTATCTCCTGTTTCAGTTCAGTTCAGTTGCTCAGTCATGCCCGACTCTTTGCAACCCCATGGACTGCAGCACACCAGGCCTCCCTGTCCATCTCCAACTCCTAGAGTTTACTCAAACTCATGTCCATTGAGTTGGAGATGCCATCCAACCATCTCATCCTCTGTCGTTCCCTTCTCCTCCTGCCTTCAATCTTTCCCAGCATTAGCGTTTTTTCAGATGAGTCAGTTCTTCACATCAGGTGGCCAAATTATTGGAGTTTTAGCTTCAACATCAGTACCTCCAATGAACACCCAGGACTGATCTCCTTCAGGATGGACTGGTTGGATCTCCTTTCAGTCCAAGGGACTCCCAAGACTTCTCCAACACCACAAGTGAAAAGTATCAGTTATTCAGGGCTCATCTTTCTTTAGAGTCCAACTCTCAAATCCATACATGACTACTGAAAAAACCATAGCTTTGAGTAGATGGACCTTTGTTGGCAAAGTAAGGTCTCTGCCTTTTAATAAGCTGTCTAGAATGGTCATAACTTTTTGTATTGTCATAACTTTGAGAATTTACTCAACCAAGCAATTTTTCAAAATCTCCTGTTTGGTCACTTGCAAATTACCTTGATTCATGGACCTAACATTCCAGTTTCCTAGGCAATATTGTTCTTTACAGCATCAGACTTGAATTCCATCAGCAGTCACATCCACAACTGGACATTGTTTTCACTTTGGCTCAGCCTCTTCATTCTTTCTGGAGTTATTTCTCCATTCCACTCTTCTCCATCAGCATATTGGGCAACTACTAACCTAGGGAGTTCATCTTTCAGTGTCTTCACTTTTTGTCTTTTCATACTGTTACTGGGGTTCTCAAGGCAAGGATACTGAAGTGGTTTGTCATTTCCTTCTCCAGAATTTATTTTATTGGGCTCCAAAATCATTGCAGATGGTGACTGCTCCATGAAATTAAAAGACACATGCTCCTTGGAAGACAAGCTATTACAAACCTAGACAGTATATTAAAATAAGCTTAGACATGTTAAAAAATAAAGACATACTTTGTTAACAATGGTCAGTGTAGTCACAGCTAATGTGTATGAATACGAGAGCATAATGAAGGTTGAGCACAGAAGAATTGATGCTTTTGAACTGTGGCATTGGAGAAGACTCTTGAGAGTCCCTTGAATAGCAAGGAGATCAAACAAGTCAATCCTAAAGAAAGTCAGTCTTGAATAGTCATTGGAAGAACTGATGCTGAAGCTGAAACTCTAGTATTTTGACCACCTAATACGAAGAACTGACTCTTTGGAAAAGACCCTGATGCTAGAAAAGATTGAAGGCAGGAGTAGACAGGGATGACCAAAGATGAGATGATTGGATGGCATCACCAAATCTTGTACATGAGTTTGAGCAAGCTCTGGGAGTTGATGATGGACAGGGAAGACCTGGCATGCTGCAGTCTGTGGGATTGCAAAGAGTCGGTTAAGACAGAGTGACTAAACTGGCTAAGTAAACCTAAAACATCAGAGATTAATATTAGAATATAAAAAAGCATCAGAGGATAATATTTGAATTATCAGTGTCTGCTTTCTGATTTTAATACCTTCAGTTTGAAAAAGTAAGCAAAAGGTGAGAGTCCAATAGATTCTTCATATCTGGATGATTTCTTTTTTTTTTAAATTTTTATTGGAGTCTAATTACTTTACAATATTATAGCGGTTTTTGCCATATATTGATGTGAATCAGCCATTCCAGACCAAGACATACCATGCATATCTGGATGATTTCTAATCTTGATTCTGTGAGTATATCCATTCAACAACAAATATTGTTTGACTTCCTCTTCTTTTCTGTTGTTTACTAATTTGGGGAGCAGAAGGAAATGAGTAAATATTTGTTGAGAATTTACTCTCTTCCAGGACACCTAAGTCCATCGTATTTATTAATTCATAGGATAGAGACATAGAAATCTTATTCATAGGCAGTATTATTCTCATTTTATACATACATGAACTTAAGTAAGGTAACCTACTCAAGTGTTCATGGGGAAGAAGTGACAGAGATGGGATTAAAACAGAAGTCTGGCCTCGGAGTAACCACTTTGCATATTGCATTATATGAAGAAAAAAAAAAGAGACTCTAATTTCAAAACTTCATCTATGATTTGGAGAAATATTATGGTAAGCATCAAGTGCACTACAGTATAGAGAAGGTTAGTTTCTCTTCATTGTGGTGGTCTTCATAACAGACGTTCTCCATATCACTCAACTAACCAAACTTCAATTGCCAAAAGAGATGTTCCCTCACTACCTTTTACTCAAATATACATATTTTTGTGTTTGGAAATTGTTGTAAAAATTTTGGAAACCATCCTTGGCAGAAATTCATTATTGCTCTCAATGGCTAGGAAGTATTACAAGGTTAATTTAAGATTATATATATATTGTATAGTGTCAGACTTTATTTTTTTAGGCTCCAAAATGACTGCAGATGGTGATTGCAGCCATAAAATTAAAAGACGCTTACTCCTTGGAAGAAAAGTTATGACCAACCTAGATAGTATATTCAAAAGCAGAGATATTACTTTGCTGACTAAGGTCCATCTAGTCAAGGCTATGGTTTTTCCTGTGGTCATGTATGGATGTGAGAGTTGGACTGTGAAGAAGGCTGAGTGCTGAAGAATTGATGCTTTTGAACTGTGGTGTTGGAGAAGACTCTTGAGAGTCCCTTGGACTGCAAGGAGATCCAACCAGTCCATCCTAAAGGAGATCAGCCCTGGGATTTCTTTGGAAGGAATGATGCTAAAGCCAAAACTCCAGTACTTTGGCCACCTCATGCAAAGAGTTGACTCATTGGAAAAGACTCTGATGGTGGGAGGGATTGGGGACAGGAGGAGAAGGGGACGACAGAGGATGAGATGGCTGGATGGCATCACGGACTCGATGGACGTGAGTCTGAGTGGACTCCAGGAGATGGTGATGAACAGGGAGGCCTGGCGTGCTGCGATTCATGGGGTCACAAAGAGTCGGACATGACTGAGCGACTGAACTGAACTGAACTGAACTGAACGCAATATTCAAGATTAAGATTACATATATATTATATGAGGTTATAGTAGGTAGAGGCTTGAAAAATAGAACCAAGACCAAAGTCTAGGAACAAATCTGCTAAAAATTAACCAAGAATCACAGGTCATAGAAAATAAACTCTTAACGAGGTTTCATAGCAAAGTCATGCAAGTTCATGTGAAACGAAAAAGGGCATCAAATGCCAAACAATCAGCGTAGAAAGCTGGTTGGTGAATGAACTGGAGGATGATTAGGCCTATCTAAAATAAAAGACTAAGCAAATAATCCAAAGACCAACGTTTCTAAAATAAATAATTCAGAAATTAAAGTTTGTAAGATAAAAGTTAATCAGGAATCATAGGTCATAGAAAAGCAGCTTGTAAGTGAGGTAACATAATAAGCACATGCAAAGCAATGTGAAGGAAAACAAGACAAAAAAAATAGCAAAAATCAAAGTAGAATGCTGGGCTGTGAATGGAGTGTATGTGTGGGTCTCTGAGGATATGACTAAGCAAATAATCCAAAGCCATAAAAAAGCTTAGAGAAATTTTAGGTAAGGGGACAGAGGTGCAAGTGACTGGTGCAAATAGACTTTTACAACCAAGGCAGGTTTTCTAGCCTGGCTTTCCAGAACGTTTGTGTCATTCCTTAAACAAGGAGCCATCACAGCATTGCTGGTTTACTCTAAGAATAGAAATTAACAAAGGAGACCCTTTAACCAAGTTATAAATACTAAAAAGGAAGATTTTGATCAGTCTTTAGCAGGTGAATCTCCCTTATCACTCACTCCAGTGTGCTTTTTAATATTTACTTTTAGTTTTTCCAATATTTATAATTTTTCTGGAGACCAAAGACACAAATTTAGACACAGGAACACACTTGACAGACTGAATGGTAAGATAGTTCCTTAGCTGCCCATCCTTTTTTCCTGTTTAAGTAGTTATCAAGCAACCTTCCATTGCCAGTAGATTGTAGTCATCTATACAGTCAGAATGTTTCAAATTTCCTAGGAGAGAAAAAATAAATAACATAAAGATGGAGGTGAAAGCCATCATTTCATTTAGTGCATCTCGATCATCATATACATTGTTGATTACAGATGGTTCAAAAATTTAGTCCCATAATAAGCTTTCTTCTTCAAAACATACAGAAAAAAAGTTGAGACTTTAGCTATAAGGAAGGCTATTGATTCTTTGTGACATCTGCATCATTAGGGAGGCTTCTTAAACCACTGGAGTGTCTCTTCTTGCCTTTATCTATACTCTGAAAAGTTCTCATGAGTAACCAGAATCCTCTGGTGGCTGACGAGATGACCTGAAGACCAGATTGAAACAAGTGTGAGAAGTGCAAATTCTTCATGCTGTTGGTCCATATTTAATGTGGAAAGTCATTAATAATCTTTAGAAAACAATACCTATGTAAGTGAGATCAAGTTGGTGAAGTAGAAAGACCCTGGACTTATCTCCTCCCATGGACACACCAAAATACAACTACTCACAAAGCAATTATCTTTGAGAACAACCTGAAGACTAGCAGAAAAGACTTTCCACAACTACAGATATAAAGAAGGAGCCACAACAAGACAAGTAGGAGGAGCAGAGATACAGTCTAACTGGGACCCAAAACCTGAGGTTGGCCACCTACAAACAGGAGGAATATCACAGGTCCTCCTCCAGGAGATAGTGGTTTCAGCCCCCACATCAAGCTCCCTATTTTGGTAAGATATACCCCAGAATGTCTGGCTTTGAAAACAAGGGTGGCTTACATTTGAGAAAACAGGAGACTCTGTAACCAGAGACTCTGTTCTCAAAGGGTGTACACAAAATCTCACTTAGGCTGAGTTCCCGCGAAGAGTCAGTAGTTTGAAAGACACGTGGGTAAGAACCACTTGCTGATCTTGGAGCATCTCCTGGAGAGGCATTGTGCAGCTGGGACTACACCTGGGGATATGGCTCTGGTGGTAGCCAGTTTTGGGATCTCATTCCACCACTCTGACACCAACCCTGGCAAACACCATTTTAGAATCCTCCCTCTAGTCTATTAGCACCAGGAGCTTGCCTGCTAATGGGTGCATGGCAATCACACAATGCTGGTTTCTCCCTGGAAGATGGGATCCTCAGTTAGTTTAAAAAAATGTTTAAAATGTCAGAATTCTCTGGTGGTAGCCAATTTTGGGATCTCATTCCACCACTCTGACACCAACCCTGGCAAACACCATTTTAGAATCCTCCCTCTAGTCTATTAGCACCAGGAGCTTGCCTGCTAATGGGTGCATGGCAATCACACAATGCTGGTTTCTCCCTGGAAGATGGGATCCTCAGTTAGTTTAAAAAAATGTTTAAAATGTCAGAATGTTATTAAAAATGCACAAATATCATGAAAGTGATACAAATCTAATGCTATACAGTGGAAAACAAGAAGATCATTTAGAATGCAATATTCGTCACATATGTAAAAATTACAGAAGGAAATTGACTTAGAATTAAAATCTATTAGTGAAGCTGTAATGTATGATATGAGTTAATCTTTATGAGTATGTATGTAATGTATGATATGAGTTAATCTTTATGTAATGTATGATATGAGTTAATCTTTAATAGTACCTAAATCTAGAAAGGTTCAAAGGTGCCAAGGGAAGAGGTTATTATGAGATACATAAGTTTCTCACTTACATGTGTTTTTCCCTCTCTTTTTTCTCTATATATGTTTGTTCAAATTGTAAAACACTGGCATTATTTGTTCATCTTGGCCTACTCAGCACAGAAGCTTTATTGCTATATCATCTAAGAAAAATGGATATATGTTCACAAATTTCCATATATTCCTTTTTTTTATCTTCCACTACAGGAAGACCCCCTACAATCTGTGAATTAATGAGAAAACTGATTTTTGGCTGATAATAAGCTCTTGAGATTTTGAATTTCCCCAACCATCCTTACCAAATTTTGATTTTGTTGGAAGATTTCACTGAAAACTTGCCAAACCCCTGCATAAGGTAAAATTTTGATCTTGAAGGGAGTTTTCCATTCCCAGTCCAAATATTGTCTTATGAAATTAACATGTGCTATATATAAAATTTCTTCACACCATTCCTTCACCTACTGTGTGTTTCATGTTTCATTATTACTGAATATTCTGGATTATATAACAGTCATAAAAATATGAGAGAAGTGCAAGACTATGTGGAAATAGCCACTATGATAAAGTCTCCAACACATGAGAAACATTATTTTTTCAACAAATGTGTATTCTTTGTCTGCTAGATGCCAGATTCTATACTCTGTACTGAAGAAGGAGGGGTGAAAGGGAGAGACGCAATGGTAGTCCTTGGGGATCTTATAGACTGGTCAGCCAGAAAAAATATGAATGTTATACAATCACATATAATAAAGTACAAATCAAAACATACTTTAGATTGAGGTGATGTGGGAGTGATCTCTAATACTTTATTAAAGTAAATTGCAATGAAATATCTAAAAGAATCAAATTCTGATAATGCCATATTAAAACTGGAAATATATGAGAGTATTCAAAGACTATGTAACTGAGAGACTGAACTGAACTGAACTGATGGAATCTGGTGCTTTAATATATGGTACTATGATAGGTAGGAAATATAAAAAAAGCAAATTCTGCCATAGTATCTTTCCTATAAAATATGGATGCATGAGAATAAAGGAAGAAAAGTATGGTCTACTTTATAGACCATAACCACTGAGAATAAAAATAATCCACCAGATACATAAAGGCCTTGGACTTCTCAGGTGGCACTAGTGGTAAAGAACCTCAGGTTCTTTACCTTCCCTGGGTGTGAAGATCCCTTGGAAAAGGGCATGGGAACCTACTCTAGCATATTTGCCTGGAGAATCCCAAGAACAGAGGAATCTGGCAAATTAGAGTCCATAGGATCCCAAAGAGTGGACATAATTAAAACAACTTAGATCACATGTACATGAAGTCCTTCAGATCAGCTCAGTTCAGTCGCTCAGTCGTGTCTGATTCTTTGTGACCCCATGAATCACAGCATGCCAGGCCTCCCTGTCCATCACCATCTCCCAGAGTTCACTCAGACTCACGTCCATCGAGTCCGTGATGCCATCCAGCCATCTCATCCTCTGTCGTCCCCTTCTCCTCCTGTCCCCAATACCTCCCACCATCAGAGTCTTTTCCAATGAGTCAACTCTTTGCATGAGGTGGCCAAAGTACTGGAATTTTGGCTTTAGCATCATTCCTTCCAAAGAAATCCCAGGGCTGATCTCCTTCAGAATGGACTGGTTGGATCTCCTTGCAGTCCAAGGGACTCTCAAGAGTCTTCTCCAACACCACAGTTCAAAAGCATCAATTCTTCAGCGCTCAGCCTTCTTCACAGTCCAACTCTCACATCCATACATGATCATAGGAAAAACCATAGCCTTGACTAGACGGACCTTAGTAGGCAAAGTAATGTCTCTGCTTTTAAATATGCTATCTAGGTTGATCATAACTTTTCTTCCAGGGAGTAAGCATCTTTTAATTTCATGGCTGCAGCCACCATCTGCAGTGATTTTGGAGCCCCCCCCCAAAAAAAAGTCTGACACTGTTTCCCCTGTTTCCCCATCTATTTCCCATGAAGTGATGGGACCAGATGCCATGATCTTCGTTTTCTGAATGTTGAGCTTTAGGCCAAGTTTTTCACTCTCCTTACACACTGCCAAAACATAGTGCTTCATAAATATTGGCTACTATGACTTTCTTTTTTTAGTGAACTTTTGGCCAAAGAAATTTGTCTCTGAAATCAAAAAAAGAAGAAAATATTAAAATAGTATTTGAACTGTTAAGCAGTGTCACCAGTATCTAGACTGGAGGGATTCCTTTTGGGGTGCGTGTGTGTGTGTACTGGCAAACTCATATTTTTTTCCAAGAACTTCATGAATGCACTTCAGTATTTTTTCTGATCTTATCTGAGATGAAAGAACTTCACAACACAAAACAGACCAGAAATCATTGCATCATGATAATGCATTTCATGAAAATAAGCCTCTCTCAGGAATTGGTAAAGTACTGGCCTGCCATTGCAGGAGATGTAAGAGTCACAGATTGGATCCCTGGATCGGGAAGATCCCCTGGAGGAGGGCATAGCAAACAATTCCAGTATTCTTGCCTGGAGAATCCCATGGACAGAGAAACCTGGCAGGCTATAGTCCATAGGTGTGCAAAGAGTTGGAATTTAGTGACGTTACTTAGTACTCATGACACAATGCCTAATTTCATTAGGTATGGTTCTATTTCAATCATGTAAACTGCCTGATTTCTTTAGTACCACAGTTGGTAAAGAATCTGCCTGCAATGGAGGAGACTCAGATTCCATTCCTGGGTAGGGACGACCCCTGGAGAAGGAAATGGCAAGCCACCTCAGTATTCTTGCCTGGAGAGCTCCGTGGACAGAGGAGCCAGGCAGGCTACAGTTCGTGGGGTTGAAAAGAGTCAGATGTGACTGAGAGACTAACTTTCAACTTTCACTTTTCAAGCTGCCTGATCTCACTAACCAGGCTTGGAAACAAATATAGTAAGGTAAATAAATACCAAGGAGAAAGTGACTGGTTTAGTATTAACCTGCACAATGTTGTTGCTCGGTTGTCCAGTCATGTCTGACTCTTTTTGACCCCATGAACTGCAGCATGCTTGGCTTTTCTAACCTTCACCATCTCCTGGAGCTTGCTCAAACTCATGTCCATTGAGGCAATAATGCCATCCAAACATCTCGTCCTCTGTCATCCACTTCTCCACTGCCTTCAATCTTTCCCAGTATCAGGGTCTTTTCCTAGGAGTCAGTTCTTCACACCAGGTGGCCAAAGTATTGGAATTTCAGCTTCAGCATCAGTCCTTCCAAAGAATATTCAGGACTGATTTCCTTTAAGATGGACTGATTGGATCTCCTTGCAGTCCAAGGGGCCCTCAAGAGTCTTTTCCAACACCACAGTTTAAAAGTATCGATTCATCTGCACTTTGCATTCTTTATAGTCCAGTTCTCACATTCATACATGACTACTATGGAAAGCTATGGAAAAACCATAGCTTCGACTAGACGGACCTTTGTCAGCAATTTCTCTGCTTTTTAATATGCTGTCTAGATTGGTCATAGCTTTTCTTCTAAGGAGCAAGTGTCTTTTAATATTGTGGCTGCAGTCTCCATCTGCAGTGATTGCCCAAGGAAATAAAGTCTCTCACTGTTTCCATTATTTCCCTATCTATTTGTCATGAAGTGATGGGACCAGATGCGTGATCATAGTTTTATGAATGCTGAGTTTCAAGAAAGCATCAAATGTTTGATGTCCAGGATTCTTTATGGTCCAGTGATAAAGTAACCACGTGCCAATGCCAGAGCTACAGGAGATGTGGGCTCAATTCCTGAGTCAGGAGATCTGCTGGAGTTTTTCAGTAGTTCAGTCATATCTGACTCTGCCACCCCATGGACTGCTACGTGCCATCCTTATCTGTCCTTTATCATTTCCCGGAGCTTGCTCAAAGTTATGTCCATTGAGATGGTGATGCCATCCAAGCATTTTATCCTCTGTCACCCCTTCTCCTCCTGCCATCAATCTTTCCCAGCATCAGGTCTTTTCTAATGAGTCAGTTCTTTGCATTAGGTGGCCAAAGTAGTGGACATTCAGCTTCAGCATCAGTCCTTCTAATGAACATTCAAGGCTGATTTCCTGTAGGATTGACTGGTTTAATCTCCTTGCTACCCAAGGGACTCTCAAGAGTCTTCTCCAAGACCAAGTTCAAAATCTGCCCTATAGGATCCACATTTAAAAATGTAAATGAAAGTATTCTGTAACTTAATGTCATAAACCATAATTAGTCTTAGATAGCTTGATCAGGTGTTTTACCCAATAAGTCACACTCTCATGGCATAAAATCCACCAAAAATAAATAGCTTATAGGCAAAATCTGTCACATTCACTGTATATCATAGCATCAGTATCCTTAAAATATCTCGGCCAAGATCAGAAATAAAATCAAATTTATACTCAACATTTAAACATCCCATATAAAAATAATGATAATATATGATATTATAATTTCATTAAGTTTTGAATAAAAATAGGGAAAAATAAGCTATGGGAAGTTTTGAAAAGCTATTTCCTTAAAAGAGATGAAATTAATGTAGCATACCCAGTATTATCAGAGCATGAGATAGGAAGAAAAAAGAAATAAACTTTCAGATAAGAAAAAATACTTTCAGCAGTCTTTGTCTCTTTCAGACAATTACTATAATATGAGTTCAATAGATCAGAGTCTTAGCTGAGGCTTAAATTTAGGGAACTGTGGGTATTGGGAATTTGAAACACCAATAAATAAATAATAAATCATGGTTAATAAATTGAGAGTTCTTATTTAATTATATAGAGATGATTTAACAAGAATGCTTTTCTTCTTTTACCAAAGCAATTATATGTAACCTTTAATCTGTTTATATTATCATGAAAAAGGGAAAAGTGAAAGTATTAGTCACTCAGTTGTATACAACTCTTTGCCATCCCATGGACTATAGCCCACCAGGCCCCTCTGCCCATGGAATTCTTCAGGTAAGAATATGGGAGTGGGTTGCCATTCCCTTTTCCAGGGATCTTCCTTACCCAGGAATTGAACCCGGGTCTCCACCTTGAAGGTGGATTCTTTACTATCTGAGCCACTAGGGAAGCACCATTATCCTTATATTATCATAGGTAGCATTATAATCAGGAAAGCCTATACATCAGAAGACCTGTCCTGAAAATTGCTAAGAAGAAAAGTAGATCAATTCAACAACAAATGCATTGGACAAGAGAATGACATACAAATTCATGAAGCTGAGCTACAGACTTTTTCATTTTATTTGAGGAATTCTGTTAAGCGTTCAGGTCCTTTTAAATGCCTGTCTTTTGTCAACTTCTCCAAAACAAACCAAGAAAGAAAAAGAAAAAGAAAAAAAAAATTTTGATCTTGCTAAGCTAGGATTATTTAACTTATTATAGGAAACAGGAACAACACTTTGACAGAGTTTCATCAATTTTCAGTAAAAGGAAATCAGAGAAAGGTTATCTAAGGTTGAGTTCTGGTTGATGATATTAAGGAGGACTTTGTAATGTAAGGAACAGGTTGAAATTTAGCAAAGTTGAAGGCATAACTTTGGATTTCTGGGCACAGTGAGGTCTTGAATCTTCTCCTGGTGAGCAAGCCATATATTTTAGTAAGCATACTATTTTACTTGTGTGCTTGTATACTCCTGTCATCCTGGGACAAATTACTAAGCCATTGTTTCTGGATCTTAACAATATTTAACAGAGAATGTGAAAAAAATTCCTGGTCCTGCTATTGTTTGAGACATGGAATAAAAATTACATTATCTTCAAAACTCACTCATATTGTGACTGTGTTGTCACAATATGAAATGTTTTTCCCTGGAGACTTTCACTTTAGTGACATCCCTTGTTGGTAAGTGATAAATAAATCACCATACTTGTTAGTAGTCAATGACAATACATTGGTTAAAGAAAATGAATTGCATATCACACATCTCTTTCTAAAGTGTTTTAATAGTTATAGATGAGTTATAGTTATATATAGTTATAGTCATATTAGAAGATGATGCTATTTTAACAATTCTCTCTCTTTAAAATGTATGTATTCAAGTTCTTCAAACAAACTAAAGAAAGAATGAATGAAACAAAAATCCTCTCTCTGCTGATGCCCCTTCATAATACAACGAATTATTTCTTTTCAGGAACTCAAAGAATTTGTCCAAAGCTCTGGAGAAGATGGCTTTGTAGTACTGATTTTGGGGTCAATGGTTGAAAACCTTCCAGAAGAAAGGGCTAACACGATTGCATCGACCCTTGCCCAGATTCCAATTACCTTTGTACTGAACAACTACTTGAATGAATCTCTTTATTTATTTTTTTTCTTTTTTACAGGTATACATGTGTTCCCTATCCTGAACCCCCCTCCCTCCTCCCTTCCCGTACCATCCCTCTGGGTCATCTCACTGCATCAGCCCCACGTATCCAATATCATGTATGCGAGACAGCAAAAGAGACACGATGTATAGAAGTCTTTTGGACTCTGTGGGAGAGGGAGAGGGTGGGATGATTTGGGAGAATGGCATTGAAACACGTATAATATCATATATGAAATGAATAGCCAGTCCAGGTTCGACGCATGATACTGAATGAATCTCTTTAAAGTCTGGAATGGGCCCATTAGAATGCTTTTTGCAAAGGGGTGAGAAACAGAGAATATCATAACATGGTTAGATCAAAATGAATTGGTATATCTGTTTTTTCTTTGGAAGTTGAATTTTAAAATGGAACAAGGGGGACATATGTGCTTAAATGTTCCAATTCAAGTTTTACTTTGTTCTGAAAGACATTTCTATCTTAGAGATTATCTTTGAGATTCTAGTGCTATTAAGTTAATAGTAGGAACACAAAAACATCCAAATCTTGCCCCACAAATCACAATGTTTCCCAGAGGACTTCCTGGGGGGACTGTGGGAGTTCTGAGCAGCTGAGAGGTATCCTATTGCAGTTCACTTGGTAACTGCACTCAATATTTGATATTTAAAATAGATTTTTGAAAAAGACTGGGTTGGAGCATAAAGATTCAAATCCTTCCTCCTACTCCTGCTCCCCCTTTTCCCAAGATGAAAACAGCATGTGTCTTAAAATCATTCGCTGAGGAAAAGAACAAGAGAGAAGCCTGGGATCTAGGGTTTTTTTCCTGTTAAAGCAGAAAAAGATGACAGGAAGGGGCATGGGCTCCAACATTAAGGTCTTTTATGAAAGTGAAGTGAAGTCGCTCAGTCGTGTCCAACTCTTTGTGACCCAATGGACTGTAGCCTACCAGTCTCCTCTGTTCATGGGATTTTCCAGGCAGTAGTACTGGAGTGGATTGCCATTTCCTTCTCCAGAAATACTTCTTTGAGCCCCCCTTTTTTTTGGGGGGGGGAAGAATACTGGAGTGGGTTGCCATTCCCTTCTCCAGGAGATCTTCCCAACCCAGAGATTGAACCTGGGTCTCCCACGTTGTAGGCAGATGTCTGAGCCACCAGGGAAGTCTTAAGGTCTCTTAGTCCTGGGCATTAGCAGCTTGACCTAATCAGCATATTATTCTGACTGACTGGATTAACAACTACTTTCTCAGAGGTAAGGAGGAAGAGAAGAGGCAAAAACTGGGAAGCATGGAAGAGTCAGTGTTAGCGGAGAAAAAATTAGAGAAGTGCTTCCTGCTAAAGTCCTGTGATTATTTTTATGGCAGTATAAATCCATCAATACTCATCCACTAGCTGTGAACTACTTGCCCTAAACTACCCCAAACAACCCTTACTATTTTCATCTTTGAGAACCTGGATTCACGTTGACAGCCTTGACAAGTAATATACAGTTATGTGCCTTAAACATAAAAAACATTACTCCACTAATCTAGGATTTGGGGGTATTTCATTCCATTGAGAAATGAGAATTTCATCATCAGTGATTTCTTTGGGGTAGACATAGCATCGCTGATACATTCTAAATTAGTATTTTCTATTGTAAAAAATGCAATTAGATCTCTTAAGAGCACAAACTTCTAAATTGCTTATTTCAGTTTATAATAATCAATGAAAATTAATGTGGCCCTCTCTTTTAAAAAATTTATTGCTTTTATTATTCTGCAACTCCTAGTTTTGTATAAAATATGTGCATGGATATTTCCACTATTAATACCTTTAGAGGAAAAAAATGAAATAATGTCTTAGAAATTTTATACTTCAAAGATTATAGGAAGTGATTTTCCAAAATGCAGTGTAAAATAATTTATAGTCTCTCTACTAGTTGAAGAAATTTTATCTCATTATACCACATAGAAGAAAGTATAATAAACCTCACAAAATAAAATAGAAAGATACACATTTCCATCAAAATGCTTCATGGAGAAAGTAAACATAAGCAAATCTTCACCGATTTCTCTCAGAAACTGCTGAGCAAACAAAGTATTTTCTAAAGTCAAACCACAGGTTTGTTATATAAGATAGTCACATGAAATGAAGTTGCAGAAATTTCTGTCAGCTTTTTGTATACACTACAGTTCTGGTTGATTCTTGAATGCTTTTAACTATTAAATTACATTATTTACAAGCTAATTTCCCTCAAGTCTTTAAAACTAGTCATAGCTTGTTGTAGTAAACAAAATGATAAGTTGATCAACAGGGTCCCAGATTTTTGCTGCTTTGATTTTTTTGAACTATTATTTAACATTATTTAACATTCCTGAGAAGAAATGCCCACATCTGTTCATTGAAAGAAGTGGGGCAAATGACTTCTTACTAGATTTTAACTTCTAAAATGCTCTGAGACTGTGATCTTATTCGTGGAGTTGAGTCTTTTCTTAGTCTTATATGTTGTGTGGAGATTCAGTGGGAAGAAACAAGATACATTGGGAAACAACACTCAGCTTTTTAAGTGGATCCAACAGAATGATCTTCTTGGTAAGAAGATGGCAAAAAATAAAAATAAAAATAGTAAGTTCTAATTAAATCTCAAGGACAATAGTGGAACAGAAAGGTAAAACATCAACACTTGATGATAATTATCTGTCATTTATAAATTTTCAATAGCTTTTCGATTGGTCTTCTTGTCTCCCCACTCCTATCTCAGCTTTACTACTATTGTAGTGCTTTTATCTAAGATTATATGGGAAGTTCAGTTCAGTTCAGTCACTTAGTCGTGTCCGACTCTTTGAGACCCCATGGTCTGCAGCATGTCAGGCCTCCCTCTCCATCACCAACTCCTGGAGTTTATTCAAACTCATGTGCATTGAGTCGGTGATGCCATTCAACCATCTCATCCTCTGTCATCCCCTTCTCCTCCTGCCTTCAATTTTTCCCAGCATCAGGGTCTTTTCAAATGAGTCAGTTCTTCGCATCAAGTGGCCAAAGTATTGGAGTTTCTGCTTCAGCATCAGTCCTTCCAATGAATATTCAGGACTGATTTCCTTTAGGATGGACAGGTTAGATCTCCTTGCAATCCAATGGACTCTCAAGAGTCTTCTCCAACACCACAATTCAAAAGCATCAATACTTCAGTGCTCAGCTTTCTTTATAGTAAACATCCATACTTTTCCTCTAACTCACATTGCCTAAAAATAACTGTAGTTGATAGAAGATGACTTTGTAAACAGCACATCCATCATTTTTCCTCTATTGCCAAATGCCCCCTGAGATTCTCCATACATTATCAGAGTGAATCATTCCCTCTATTCCTAAGAAACAAAGTTTCTCATCTCCATGATTTTGAACATGGTGTTCTTCGAATCAAGAATCAGTCCACACTTGTCCTCTGGACAAAGCAAATCTGCACTAACATCCCCTCTAATGTATAGCTTTCTCTCATTTCCTCAGACAGACTTCCTTTGGAAATTCACAAATGTTTGCATGATCCCATGAGCATAGCAATCCTCAGCAGAAAGCATTGCCTTCTTTATTGACTTATACTGTCAATTTCTGTTTCTAACCATGGGACTCAGAATTTATTGTTCTCATTGAAATCTTTCTTAGGTCACCCGTAAACCAAAGCTTTTATCACTCATGGTGGTAGCAATGGCATCTCTGAAGCCATTTACCATTTGATTCCCATGATGGGACTCCCTATGTTTGTTGACCAACCCAATAATACTGCTCACATGGAGGCCAAGGGAACAGCTATTAGACTTGAACACAATGTCAAGTACAGATGTGCACTGAAGACTGTCATTTATGACCCTTTGTGAGTATTAGCATTTCTTTAACTTGGTAGTATCTATAGATCAATAAGTTCTCTTTTCAACAGTAATATAAGTTATTTCCCTTATTAAGAGGCTAATTTTAAAATACTTAAAATTATATAACCAATCTGAATTTCACTTTTACATTCAACCAGTTGTTTCAAAGTTGCTTTTTAATCCTATCGATTTAATGAGCAACTACTGCTGTTCAGATGCTAAGTTTTATCTGACTTTGCGACCTCATAGACTATAGCCCACCAGGCTCCTCTGTCCATGGGATTCCCCAGGCAAGAATACTGGAGTGGGGCACCATTTCCTTCTCCAAAAGAGCAACTAATCAGTTCAATAATTTTCCATGCAAAAAAAAAAGAAAAGAAAAGAAATCTGAACTCTGTAGAGCTTATTGTAACAAGCATGCATTTTTTAAAGTATGACAGAATCCATACAAGGGTTCCCTGATAGCTCAAGTGGTAAAGAATCTGTCTGTAGTGCAGGAGAGACAGGAGACATGGGTTTGACCCTTGGGTTGGGAAGATCCCCTGGACAAGGAAATGGCAACCCACTCCAGTATTCTAGTCTGAAAAATCCCACAGGTGGAGGGGTCTGGTAGGCTACAGTCACAAAGAGTTAAGACACTACTGAGTGACTGAGCATACAAAGCCCATCCATAGAAGACTGAAAGATAAGAAAGATATTATTTCAATTCAATGCTTAAAATTTCTGAAACTCTAAAAATACTAAAAATTAGTAATCTTCCTGTCTCAATAGGTTTTGTTATTCTGAACATTTTATTTAAATAGCTTCATACAATATTTGGTCATTTGCAACTGACTTCTTTTTCTTAGGAAAAAGTTTTTAGTTAGATGTATTTTGCACCATGTACCAATACTTTTTGTTATTGAATAATATTTTATAGTATATCCATACCATACCACATTCTATTAATCCATTCATCAATTGACGGACATTTCTATTTTTTTCACTTTGTCTATAATGAAAAGAACCTATAAACACTGTTATACATGTTTGTGTGAACACAGATTTTTACTGCACTGGGTCAGAGGATAATTTTATGTTTAAGAGAAACTACCAAATTCTTTTCCAAAATGGTCACATCATTCTACATTTTCACCAACAGTATATGAGAGTTCTAATCCTTCATATCATTGCCAACACATGTTATTATCTATTATAATTTTTAATATAGGCATGGTAATGAATATGATCACTCTTTGGTCTTGATTTACATTTTCCTTATGTCTACTAATGCTGAGAATATTTTCATATTTTATTGGCCATTTGTATCATTTTAGAGACATGTCTCTTCCAATCCCTTATCCACTTTTTAATTTGGTTGTCTTTTTTATTATTGAGCTATTAAAACTCTCATGTGTCATATACACAAGTCTCTTTTCAGATATATGGTTTGCAAATATACTCTCCATCAGTAAGTTATTTTTCTCTTGCCAGTGTCCTCTGAAACACAATATTTTATGAAAATTAATAGAATACATTGTTAATAATTAAATATTTCCATACTTTATTGAATCTGTTAAACATGTTAAAATTTCCCACAGAGGAAACTCCCAGCTCAGATGCCTTCATCAGTAAATATTTCCAAATAATTAAGAAAAGAAGTACTATCGATCTTCTACAAACTCTTCTAGATAATTCAAACATATTACTACTTTCCAGGTCATTTTATGAGGCCATAATCCCTAATATCATACACAGATAAGGATATTACAGGAAAACAAAATTTTTTAACACAATTCCTTCCATAAATAAAATACGAAAGAACTAGAATGCCATATTAAAAAGTATAGAACACCTTGATCAAAATGGACTTATTCCAGGATTGAAAGTTTGTTTGTTTATATATACAAAAATGAGTCATATAATTCAATAAATTGTCAACATAAAAGAAAAAATATTATGACCAGTCCAATGATTAAATAATTGATAAAAGTCAACATCCATTCATGATGTCAAAAGAAATATTTTGCAAAATAAATAGAAATGTCCTCAATCTTACAATAGATATATTAAAATACCTATACAAAAGATTACACCTCTTGGAAAAATATATACAGCTTTATCCCCTTCATTAGTAATCAAGAAAATATAAATTAAGCTTCATTTTTACTTCATCATAAAAGCTAAAATTTGAGAATTATCACAACCAAGCATTGACAAGAAAGTGGAGAAATAGGAAACTTTCCATACTGCTGATGAGAACACAAATTAATAAAGCACTTCAGAAAACTGTTTAGTAATATTAAAGATACCTACACATGCATGCAGCCTTCTCTTAGCAATTCCACTCTTAGATATTAACTAATAAAGATGTATGAATATATAAACCAAAATACATATATCAGAATAATTACACCCCCATGACCAAAAAGCTGTTAGCAATCCAAATGCCCAGTGATCAAAGAATGAATAAATAATTGGTGGTACTGTCAAACAAGGGAATACTATACAACAGTGAAATCAACCAACATCTACACAAGTCAGACACAAATAACTACATACCATGTGATTCCAATACAAGTTAAATCATTGTATGGTGTTAGAGGTCATGCTAGTACTTAATCACGGGAAGAGAGAAGTGACTGGAAACTTCCACCAGGAAGGAATGCCTATCAGGAGTATATAATACCCTACAGCCTGATCTGGGTAGGAGTTATATTTGTGTTTCACTTGGTGAAAATTTTCTAGCTTATTTTAGTTTTGAGTTGTTTACTTGGAATTTGTGCAGCTTTCATACATGCTTCATACTTAAAGGTTTATTTTAGAAAATATAACAAATTTTAAAATGTCTACAAAGTAAATAACAAAATAAACAAGTGAAGAAACAAACAAAAACAATGGAAGAATTGCCATTGACTACTATCTTAATGTGATCAAGAAAAGCCACTCTGCACTCTGAACGTAATACTGAGACAAAGACATCAATAAACAGCTTGAAACAAGCTCCAGGGTGTTGTGGGGAAGAATATTCCAGAAGGACAAAGGGGACTGCAAGTTCAAAGTTGCTAAGGTGAGAAAATATTTGCAACATCAAGAAACAGCTAGAAGGCCAATGTGCCTACAACAGAGAGCCTGAACAAAGTGATCAAGGAAGGGATTACCAGGGGTCTGAGCATGTAGGATACTATGGACCAAAGAACAGATTTGGGTTTTATTCTAAATGTGATAAGAAGCCAGACAGAAATTTTGAGTAGACAGATGTAATAACCTAATAGGTATCTCCAAAAACTAATTTTGTCCACTGGTAGAAAATAGGTGGTGGAATGGAGAAGAGTCAAAGCACCTGGACTGGTTAGGAGTCACTTCATTTTTTATTACACTATTACTCTGTTCTATTATGCTTCCACAAGAACATCATCCTGAACTCGCCTTTCCACTGTTCAACTTACAGTGTTTGGAATGGCTCTTATCAATTCCTATGATAGAAAAGATTGAATTCTTC
The DNA here is from genome assembly GCA_006408615.1 of Connochaetes taurinus. NCBI lineage: Eukaryota > Metazoa > Chordata > Mammalia > Artiodactyla > Bovidae > Connochaetes > Connochaetes taurinus. The sequence goes on along the minus strand of SJXO01003271.1, from coordinate 339,980 downwards.
AATCTAACCTTACATTTTCACTTTTTAAATAACTATCAATCATAAAATTTCAATTTAAAAGTCAAACTTTCAATGAGGATCCAACTAAAAATAGACTACTGCTTCTGTAATTGTAGCTTCCCTTGTGGCTCAGCTGGTAAAGAATCTGCCTGCAATGCTGGAGACCTGGGTTTGATCTCTGGGTTGGGAAGATCCCCTGGAGAAGGGAAAGGCTACTCACTTCAGTTTTCTGGCCTGGAGAATTCCATTGACTGTACAGTCCATGGGGTCGCAAACAGCTGGACAGGACTAAGCTACTTTCACTTTCACTTTTCTGTAATTGTATGATATTTACTTTGAAGAATTTGTATCACTCTTTTTGAAAACCATCTATGCCATTGGTATGCTTAAGTGAAGTAGCTTTCTTTCAATGTTAGTATCTTTGTACTTCTTCTTTAGATAGAAAGAAAATGCTATGAGGCTATCAAGAATTCACCATGATCAGCCTGTAAAGCCCCTGGACAAGCAGTCTTCTGGACTGAGTTTGCCACCCACTACAAAGGAACCAAGCACCTGCGGCCAGCCGCCCACTACCTCACCTGGTACTAGTACCACTCACTGGACATGATTGGGTTCCTATTAGTTTGTGTGGCAACTGTTGTATTTGTTATCACAGTGTTCTGTCTGTTTTGTTGCTGGAAGTTTTCTAAAACAGGAAAGAAGGAGAAAAGGAAGTATCTGTATCTGAGAACTGGAGCAAGTTTACTCCATAGACGGAACTCGTCCAGCAAGAAGGAGTTATGATAAGGATCCTATCCTCTTGTGACAAAATGACTATTCCCAATTCAGCACCTCAGATTAAAGTTTATTTTCAAGGGATTTTCTGTTTATGAGTTGAAATATGTCATGCCAAGAAAAAAGCTCATGAAAAATAAAATAAACATGAAACTATATGGGTCTATATTGAAATTTATTTTTTTAATTCAAAAGTTATACTGAAAAGAAACCTTTGAACATAATAGTTTTTTACATGTTGTGTATAGACAGAAGAGATCCAACCAGTCCATCCTAAAGGAGATCAGTGTTGGGTGTTCATTAGAAGGACTGATACTGCAGCTGAAACTCCAACACTTTGGCCACCTGATGAGAAGAGCTGATTCATTGGAAAAGACCTTGATGCTGGGAAAGATTGAAGGCAGGAGTAGAAGGGGATGACAGAGGATGAGATGGTTGGATGGCATCATCAACTCGATGGACATGGGTTTGGGTGGACTCCGGGAGTTGGTGATGGACAGGGAGGCCTGGCGTGCTGTGTGGTTCATGGGGTCAGGAATGAGTTGGACAACACTGAGTGACTGAACTGAACTGATAGACACAAGAACAATGAGAAGTCTATTTATAATATCTATATTACTTTGCAGATATTCAGAGTATTTTATCCTTACTTTGGTGCAGAATATTGTAGCCTTATTTTGCTACAGAAACTGTTCAATAATTGAAATTGTGTTTAAAAATTCACAGTTTTGTTTCATTTGTAAGACCTCTAAAACTTCTTGGTTATTACTGTGCATCTAGCCTCAGCATCACTTCTTATCTAAAACCATGGCAAGCCATTTGCCTTCATCCAGTTTAATTCATTTCCCAGTGGAATATTTGTGTAATTAGAAATATAGCAGCTGATACCTGCCTCCTATTTTGTTGTTGTTTAGTTGCTAACTCTTGTCCAAAATCTTTTGGGATCCCTGGACTATAGCCAGTCAGATTCTTCTGTCCGTGGAATTTTCCAGGCAAGAATACTGGAGTGAGTTGATATTTCCTACTCCAGGGGATCTTCCCAATCCAGGGATTGAACCAGTGTCTCCTGCGTTGTGGACAGATTCTTTACCACTGTGCCACCTAGGAAGCCCAGTAGGCTTAACTATTCTTCCTCAAATCTATCCTGCAACACAAGCAACCTAAAAAGGGTCGGTAGTCATTGTACAGTGAGAACTACTACAAATCTCCAACAAAAAGTCAAACAGTAAAATACAGAAATAAATAAAAAATATGAACAAGAAATTGACAGAAGTGAAATGGCCAATGACCAATGAAAAATGACAAAGGCTATTCATGTTTTTAGAAATGCAAATTAAGTCAATTAGTTATTTTCCTACAAGCGATTTGTGGAACAAATATTCTGGTAGAACTACTTCTCTGGAAATGGACATGTTTTTCTTCTTTTGTTGTTTTTTATTGAAATATATTTGCTTTACAATGTTTTTAGTTTCTGCTCTACAATATCACAAATCAACTATATGTATACATGTATCCCCTCTCTTGTGAGCCTTCCTCCCATGCTCTCACTCCACCACTCTAGATCCCACCCCTCTAAGATCACCAAGTTTAGTCCCTGTGTTTAGAGCAGTTTTCTGCCCCTATCTAGTTTACACATGGTAGTGTATATATGGGCTTCCCAGTTGACAAAGTGGAAAAGAATCTGCCTGCAATGCAGGAGATGCAGATTCGATCTCTGGGTTGGGAAAACCCCTGGAGTAGCAAATGACAACCCATTCCAGTATTCCTGCCTGGAAAATCCCATGGACAGAGGAGCCTGGCGGGCTACAGTCCATGGAGTCACAAAGACGGGCTTGTTGAGGGACTGAGCACACATGTGCAGTGTAAATATGTCAGTGCTACTCTCTGAACTCGCCCCCTCTCTTCTTCCCCATCTGTATGTCTGTTCTTTATGTCTGCACCTCTATTCCTTCCCTGCAGGTAGGTTCATCAGGACCATTTTCTAGATTCCATAAATAAGCGGTAATATATGATGTCTTTACAACTCTATATCTAGTTATCTGTCAGGCAGAAGGACTTGCATATTGTCATCATTATATTCTGAATACTTCCACTAGCACCTAAATGGCTGTCAGTGAACAAACCAACAACGTAAGTATGTATGAGTGATATGGTCATTAGAGTAAACAGGTAGATTATAGGAAATATTGTTGAGTGCTCTCCATGTCACATTACTAGATAAAGAACAAGTTCTAGGAATTACACAGCCTAAGCATGACACTCTCCTTTGGAAATAAAATTAAATATATGCAAATTTATATAACCACAGAGGAAATGATCTTACAGAACATACCTAATTTCCCATGATGGGAACTTAAATTTTTATTCTCTAAATTTCATTATTTGATATTCACAATTCTATTTTCATTTATTAATTTTGTGACTAAAAATAATTGGTGAAATCAACATATTAATTCATGATATTAAGTCCTAAGATTTTAATATCATGCTATCACGTATTAATTTCATTCAAGACTTGAAATGACTAGAAATTTTGGATAATATCAACATCAAATTAGGGCCTGTTCTAGGACACCTATTTTATGTTTTAAGTATTATAAATAGATATATTACCACATTGTATTTACAATGTCAAAATCTTAACTCACAAAAATTTCATTGCTGTGGTTTAAGCATCCATATTTAAATGAATTTTTCAATAGCTTAGGGACTTCTGCTGGCGTACATCTATACTTAGATTTGTAGTGTTTCTGAGACATAACTGCAAGTACTATGACAGCTCTCCCATTGAGTAATTTCCTGTCTCTTAAACTTTAGTTAAGTCTGGTTGCTGTCTCACAAATGTTTCAGCTTAACTTCCATGGCACACTTATGAAATACAACACATTCTGTCTCCCTTTTTCTTTCTGTCCCTGTCTTTATGTCTGTCTGTTTATCTTTGTCTTTCTTTCTCAACTCTCTATCTCCCTACTCACCATACCCAAAGTTTTCATTAAAATGACCATTTGGTGGAGAGAGACATAGATATGCCTAAGAAGTCCTAGTAGTTCCAGGCTTCCACCAGTTTGACTCTTCCCAAATCAATCACCTGGTATGTCCTTCAGATGATTACAACCCATCATCAGAAGACTGTAACCATCTGAGACACCATGTAAAAGCATCACGTAGCCAAGCCCAGCCAACACCCACAACTATGAGAGATAAAGTGATTATTGTTGTTCTAAATTAAAAGACACTTACTCCTTGGTAGAAAAGTTATGACCAACCTAGATAGTATATTCAAAAGCAGAGACATTACTTTGCCGACTAAGGTCCGTCTAGTCAAGGCTATGGTTTTTCCAGTGGTCATGGATGTGAGAGTTGGACTGTGAAGAAGGCTGAGCGCTGAAGAATTGATGCTTTTGAACTGTGGTGTTGGAGAAGACTCTTGAGAGTCCCTTGGACTGCAAGGAGATCCAACCAGTCCATTCTGAAGGAGATCAGCCCTGGGATTTCTTTGGAAGGAATGATGCTAAAGCTGAAGCTCCAGCACTTTGGCCACCTCATATGAAGAGTTGACTCATTGGAAAAGATTCTGATGCTGGGAGGGGTTGGGGGCAGGAGGAGAAGGGGAAGACAGAGGATGAGATGGCTGGATGGCATCACAGACTTGATGGACGTGAGTCTGAGTGTACTCCGGGAGCTGGTGATGGGCAAGGAGGCCTGGAGTGCTGCGATTCATGGGGTCGCAAAGAGTCGGACGTGACTGAGCGACTGAACTGAACTGAAGCCAGTGTATTTAAGGGCAAATTATATGTACTAACACATAACAGGAACAATGATTGCACTTTTATCATAATATTACAATTAAAATGTAACTGTCAATGTTTCATTTTGAAAATAACTGTAACCCAGAAAGGGGAGCCACCACCCCATAATGATTTGGAGGTTGCACTTGGAACACAGATAGCCAAAATTTAAGTTCCTGCAAAATTTCTACAGAGTTATGTGGCATTCAGTTCAGTTCAGTTCAGTTCAGTCGCTCAGTTGTGTCCGACTCTTTGCGACCCCATGAATTGCAGCACACCAGGCCTACTTGTCCATCACCAATTCTTGGAGTTCACGTCCATCGAGTCGGTGATGCCATCCAGCCATCTCATCCTCTGTCATCCCCTTCTCCTCCTCCCCCCAATCCTTCCCAGCATGAGTTTTCCCGTGAGTCAACTCTTCTCATGAGGTGGCCAAAGTACTGGAGTTTCATATGTGGGGCTGGGCAAGTTAATCAATGACATTATTTCAACTGTTCAGTGAAATACAGATTAGGTAGTGGTGTTAACTGAGCTTCCCAGTTGGCACAGTGGTAAAGAATCCACCTACCCGTGCAGGAAATGCGGGTTTTACCCCTGAGTCAGGAAGATCCCCTGGAGAAGGAAATGGCAACCCACTCTATTTCCTTGCCTGGGAAATTCCATGGACAGAAGAGCCTTGTGGGCTACAATCCATGAGGTCCCAGAGAGTTGGATACAACAGCGCTATGCACACAATTGGTATTAACTACCTCATGAGGTTGATGAAAGACTGAATGTGCTAACATTGTTAAGCAGTAAAAATAATTGCTGTATAGAGTGAAATGCAATTTGTATTAGCTATTATCATGTAAACGCATCATAAAATTGCCACAATAATTTTAGTCTTCACATTTAGTTGATGTATTTTTAAATATAAAGTGTTTCAAATATAAATAAAAAAAAACATTTCCTATGAAAGATGTAGGAATTAAATTTATGGTACAGGATTGGATTAAGATAGTGGAGTAGGAGGACAGTGAGATCACTACCCCCATAAACATATCAAAAATACATCTTCATGTACAACAGTTCACACAGGAAACTAATTGGAAACTGGAAAAACTCTTTAACAACCAATGATATAATACAGATTTCCATGTAACTGGGTAAGATGGATAAAAACTTAGGTTTGGGACTTCTGCCCCTGGAACGGATCTGAAAGGAAGAGAAGATTTAGAGAGACAGACCCTCACCCTGGGGATTAAGTAAGTAGAGCCGCAGAGTGTACATCCCAGTCCTGAGGTCTTATGTGGAGGAGACAAGTCCTTTTGGCTGCTGAGACAGATAGAAGGGCTAGAGAAGCTTAGAATCTGTTCTCAAAGAGTGCACATGTGCTGGCTTGCCAACAAACAGGGTAGAGAAGCTTTGTGCTGATAGTTGCTGCCTCACTGCACTCCCAATCCAAGCTGGTATACATCAATTATAAAGATATATGCACCTAACATCAGAGATCAAAACACACGAAGCAAAAGATTTTGAAGGAGAAGACTTCCCACATGCCTAGTGGTTAGCAGTCTGACTGCCAGTGCAGAGGACACCGGTTCACACCCTGGCCAGGGAAGATCCTACATGCCACGGAGCAACTAAGCCCGTGCTCCACAGCTACTGACCCTGCACTCTGGAGTCCGCAAGGTGCACTGCTGAAGCCCAAGCACCCCAGAAGTCATGCTCCGCAAGAGAGGTTACCATAAATAGAAGCCCGCACACCACAACCAGAGAGTAGCCTCTGCTCACCGCAACTAGAGAAAGACCCAGTGCAGCCAAAAGGAAATAAATAAATAAATGTGGGGCTTCTCTAGTGGCTCAGATGGTAAAGAATCTGCCTGCAGTGCGGGAGACTTGGGTTTGATCCCTGGGTCCATAAGATCCCTTGGAGAAGGGAATGGCTACCCACTCCCGTATTCTTGCCTGGAGAATTCCATGGTCAGAGGAGACTGGAGAACTACAGTCCATGGGGTTACACAGAGTCACACGTGACTGAGTGACTAACATACGCACACACGAGAGAATGCAAAACATAACAAAAATTTACAACTGTGATTTCTTAGAAATGTCACCAATAGTTTCCTTGCTTTTGTGTTTGTTTTTCTGATTTCTATTTCATTTATTTTACTCCGATATTTAATATTTCTTTCCTTATATTAACGTATTCTCTTTTTTCTAACTCCTCATATTTCAGGTTAGGCTATTTGAGATTTTTTTTCTATGTCATTTATTACCATAAACTTGTATCATATTACTGCTTGTTGTATCTCATACATTTTGGCCTTTTTTTGTTTCCATTTTCATTTGTTTCAAGATATTTCTTATTATTTATTTCCCTTTTTATTTCTTCTTTGACTCATTCATTGTTCAAGGGGGCATTGTTTAATTTACACTTAAATTTTCCAGTTTTTCTTCTTTTTTTTTTTTTGGTTTCTAGTTTCACATCATTCATAATTTCCATTATTTTCTTATTGATTCTCTGCCTGGATGATTTCTCTGTTGTTGAAAGTGGGATACTGACGTCTCTTATTATTATTGCATTGCTATTTTTCCCTTCAGATCTATGACTTTTTTTTTTTTTTTACTATATTCAGGTGCTTCTATACTGGGTGCATATATTAACAGTAGTAACACACTTCATAAAATTGATCCTTTTACCATTACATAATGGCCTTCTTTGTCTCATGTTAGAGCTCTTGACTTAAAACCTAGTTAGTCTGATACAAGTTACCCCTACTTTCTTTTGGTTTCTCTTTCCCTTTGCATGGATATCTTTATTCATAATTTCATTTTTAGTCTATGAATATCCTTAAAACCTAAGTGAGTCTCTTATAAGCAGCATATAGTCAGATCTTGATTTGTCTTTTTATTTTGACCTATTCAACCACTCAATATCTTGTGATTGAACAATTTAGTCTACTTATACTAAAATAATTATTAACATATGTCATCATTTTGTGAATTGATTTCAGATTCGTTTGTAATTTCTTTTCTTTCTCTCCTGCTGTTTTACTTTGTAAATTGATGTTTTGGGAGTAGTGTGCTTTTATTCTTTTATGACTTGTATAGTTACTATGTTTCTGCTTTGTTATTACCAAGAAGATTTTATGATATGTCTTACAGTAAAACATTCTAATTTAAACTCAAATCTTAACATCTATTCTATGAAAAAATTCTACATATTAACTGGCCTCCTGCACATTTTATGTTATTAATGTCTCACTTAAAATATTTTTGTACTGTGCATTCATTATTAAAATATTGTAGATACAGATACTTTTAACACTTTTTTTTTTAAAACTATATTGTAGAGTTTACCACTGCAGTATTAGAGCATTCTATGCTACACTATGCATTTAACCTTTACCAGTAAGTTTTATGTTGTCATATGTTTTCATGGTACTAATTAATGTCTTTTTGTTTCAGCTTGAAGAACCTCATTTAGCATTTCTTCTAAGGCAGGTCTAATGGCAGTGAATTCCTTCAGCTTTTGTTTGTCTGGGGAAGTCTTTATCTGTCATTTCTGAAGGATGACTTGGTGAACAAGGGATTCTTGGTTGACAATATTCTCTTTGAGTACTTTAAGTACAACATATACTTCCTTCTGGCCTGAAAGGTTCTACAGAGAAATATACTGATGAGTTCATCAGTATTCCCTTGTATATGAGGAGTCTCTTTTTTTCTTGATGCTTCCCAAATTCTATATTTTCTGAATTCTGAGTGCCTGGTTATAATGCTTTTCAGCCTGGCAGCCCACCAGGCTCCCCCATCCCTGGGATTCTCCAGGCAAGAACACTGGAATGGGTTGTCATTTCCTTCCCCAATGCACGAAAGCAAAAAGTGAAAGTGAAGTCACTCAGTCATGTCCGACCCTCAGTGACCCCATGGACTGCAACCTACCAGGCTCCTCTGTCCATGGGATTTTCCAGGCAAGAGTACTGGAGTGGGGTGCCATTGCCTTCTCCAGTGTTGGCTAGGGCCATTGAGGTACTTGGTAATAAAGGCTTCTGAGGCCCTACTGTTCTCTTTGGCTGATGGAAGTTAGTTGTAACTGAGGAGATTCAAATTGGCACTCAGAAAGGAAGTGGAGGCAAAGACCTTAGGTCAGGCTGACGTGGAACAATTGTATCACTTTGGCCCTGAGGTGCAACTGTCCTGGCTGGGGGAGAAGTACCAATCTCATAGGTACAAGCATATATAATTCTCCCATGGAACTGGGGTCTATGTTTGTTGTTTGCTTCAGCAACATGGGGAGTAGGGAGAATACAGCAGTGGTGCAAGCCCTGATATGACAGAGTTCCACAGTAGCTTAGGCCCAGGAGTGCAGTGTCATATAGCATTACAGCCTTGGAATGATGAGTCAAAATTCCAACTCTGGCCTCAGGAGAAGTCACGGAGTAGTAGCATCATGGTCCCAGCGATGGACTGTTAAAGCCACATGTCAGGATCCATGAGGTGGACTGTAGAGCAGCAGGGATGTGTTCCCAGTTGTGGTGGGTCAAAGCACTGACCTAGCACACACTGTGAGGTGAAGTGTAGGAGCACTGTGGCCCAAACAATGCTAAAGTGAAGCTGAGGTTTAGGACCCTGGAATAAGCTGTAGAACAGCAGCAGCTCAGCCTAAGTAATAACCAGTCAAAGCTACAACTAGGAATACAGAATCAGGTTCAGCAATAGCAGCATGGCTTTTGTTATGGCAAGACCAAGCACTAAGGTAGAAGCTGGGGGCAGAGCACACAGCAGCAGCTCTCATCCCATACATGTCAGGGCACTGTGGTCACAATCAAGGAAGGTAGGGTGGGTATGGAGGTGACAGGGCCCCAAGGCCAGGTATCCCCACAGTGACTTGTCAAAATNAGCATGGCTTTTGTTATGGCAAGACCAAGCACTAAGGTAGAAGCTGGGGGCAGAGCACACAGCAGCAGCTCTCATCCCATACATGTCAGGGCACTGTGGTCACAATCAAGGAAGGTAGGGTGGGTATGGAGGTGACAGGGCCCCAAGGCCAGGTATCCCCACAGTGACTTGTCAAAATACAAGGAGGACACAGTAGCAAGGAGTCTGGTCAGCTCTGTCAGCTCAAATCAGTGTTGGTATAGACTGTAAGTTCTCAGTAGCAAAGACTTCAAATGTCTATGATAGTGAGACTTGCTGGAGTTCTGTTCTCCTTCTTCCCATGAAATGAAATACCTTTGAGAGAATCCTTGCTGGTGTCAAGCTACTCTGAACTGGAAGATACAGTGATCTAGTTAAAAAGCTTTCCCATGCTTTGCTACATGGCCATCCTCAGTTTTTGCATTCTGCAAGGTTTCTGCTCTATTTTTTGTTGTAGTCCAGAACTTAACCCATGTAATTTAAATTGATTTCTACTTGTTCATTTATTGTTTTTGTGGAGGGTAAAGGTGTTTGGAACTCCTAACCTTCCAACTTGTGGATGTCATCTTATCTACTTCAGTGTCAAGGAGACTGCAGACACAAAATCCACTCACATGCTATCGATTTTACAGTAGTCTATACATTTCTCTCTTACATGTTAATACCATAGATGACTTGCATGTGCAAGACCATTGACTTTTATATCAGAGATAATACTGACAGAACAATATTATACACTTTATTATCATGAAATGTTCTACACTTTGCCCTTTCAATTGATTTCCACAGGGGCTGACTACTCATAAAATTTCGTTATTTGAAGTGTAGGAGTTAAATTTTAACTTCCTGATTGATTTCTCCTTAGATATAAGCATGAACAATACCAAAAGGATAGAGTACTTTTTAAGTACTGCATATGAGCAAGATGTCTATGAAATGGCTCTCACTTCTGCTGCTGCTACAGCTGACTTGCTACTTTAGCTCTGGGAGTTGTGGAAAGGTGCTGGTGTGGCCAGTGGAATTTAGTCATTGGATGAATATGAAGGCAGTTCTGGATGAACTAGTCATGAGGGGTCATGAGGTGACTGTTCTAATATCTTCAGCTTCCACTATTACTGATGCCAACAAACCATCTGCTTTTAAGTTTGAGATTTTCCCTGTATCGTTAACTAAAGATGATTTTGAGAATGCTGTCAAGAATTTGATTGAGAAATGGACATATATGGCAAAAAGTTCATTTTGGACAAATGTTTTATCATTTAACGAGTTGAAAAGCTTACTTTGGGAATCTTCTGGAATGCTTATGAAAATGTGTAAAGAAGTTGTTTCAAAAAAGAAACTTATAACAAAACTACAGGAATCAAGGTTTGATGTCCTTCTTGCAGATGCCATTGGACCCTGTGGTGAGCTGCTGACTGAGATACTTGGAATACCGTTAGTGTACAGTCTCCGTTTCTCGCCTGGCTATTTGTTTGAAAAGTATAGTGGACAACTTTCATTCCCACCATCCTATGTACCTGTTATATTATCAGCATTAAGTGATCACATGACATTTATGGAAAGGGTCAAAAATATGATATATGTACTTTATTTTGACTTCTGTTTCCAGACATTTGATGAGAAGACATGGAACGAGTTTTATAGTGAAGTACTGGGTAAGTCATCTTTTTAAATCCTAATTTTCCAAGTGCTTTGGAAGTTGACCACATAAACATAAAGCCACAGGATTTTGTCTCTTACAAGGAAATGAGGGAATGAAAATATAAAATGACCCATCAATCTGATAAATATTATGGAAACACTTAAATCATAGGGTAACGTAGAAACTTGTGGCCCATTACTAGTACAGGACACTCCAGGAAATTGTAAACCACAAACTGAAGCACTTAAAATTTTTCCAATCAATTATATATGTAACTCATGAAACTTCATCTTTTAGCTCAAAAAGGTCCCTGGAAACCTCATAAAATATCTTGATAAATGAAGACAAGTAGATTAAAGGATTACAAACATATTTGTAGTGCAAGTATCTAGGTAGCATTTAGAAATTGTTTCTATTTGTGTAGCTCATTTTACATAATATATATTATATTATTCAGTGTATACATACGTTTCCAGATCATATTTCATTATATCATATCATATTATATGTATACACACACACACACACACACACATATATATTTGCTTTATCAAAGAACATACACTTTCAAATATCTTTCTCTATATTATTCCAAATTCCTATCCCCATATTACCTAATATATTCACATGGCAATATTCTCATTTGATCTAATATTTGTTGTTATTTTGTTTTTGCTTTTCCTTTAAGGAAGACCCACTACACTTTTAGAGACAGTTGGAAAAGCTGATATGTGGCTCATTCGAACCTACTGGGATTTTGAATTTCCTCGCCCAGTGCTGCCAAATTTTGAATTTGTTGGAGGCCTCCACTGCAAACCTGCCAAACCCCTGCCTAAGGTCACCTACTCTTCTTTGTTGTGCTTTGTTAACTTTGCATTTTCAATAAGAATAATCTTACAAAATTCTAGAATTTTAATTACAGTGAATCACATATGGGAAGCTGGATAAAGTGACCTTCCATTTAGAAACTGAAATATTTCCATACCAACACAAGTACCTGATTTTCATTATCATTGCAAAATAAAGTGGGATACCTGGGAGACTTTGAGACTATGTCAATTAAATTAAGGCCTTGATAATTCAGTACATAAAAGAGAATCAAATATTCATTAAAGAATAAATAAAAAGGGACAAGCATAGTCTAGAAATAAGTGCTAAAATGCAGAGGAATGGTGTGGGCACAGTTTCTTCCACCTGACAGTACCTAGAAAGACAGAATGAAAACAAATAATAAAATGTGTTACTATAAGGAAAGACTGAAATGCCAAAGAAACATCCAGCAGGAATCATAGAAAATATCTGGTCAATCAGTTCAGTCGCTCAGTCGTGTCCAACTCTTCGCGACCCCACGAACCGCAGCACACCAGGTCTCCCTATCCATTACCAACTCCTGGAGTCCACCCAAATCCATGTCCATTGAGTTGGTGATGCCATCCAACCATCTTATCCTCTATCATCCCTTTCTCCTCCTGCCCTCAATCTTTCCCAGCATCAGGGTCTTTTCCAATGAGTCAGCTCTTCACATCAGGTGGCCAAAGTATTGGAGTTTCAGCTTCAACATCATTCCTTCCAATGAACACCCAGGACTGATCTCCTTTAGAATGGACTGGTTGGATCTCCTTGCAGTCCAAGGGACTCTCAAGACTCTTCTCCAACACCACAGTTCAAAAGTATCAATTCTTTGGTGCTCAGCTTTCTTTATAGTCCAACTCTCACATTCATACATAACTACTGGAAAAACCATAGCCTTGACTAGACGGACCTTTGTTGGAAAAGTAATGTCTCTGCTTTTTAATATGCTGTCTAAGTTTGTCATAACTTTCTGTCCAAGGAGTAAGAGTCTTTTAATTTCATGGCTGCAATCAGCATCTTCAGTGATTTTGGCCCCCAGAAAAATAAAGTCAGCCACTGTTTCCCCATCTGTTTGCCATGAAGTGATGGGACCAGATGCCATGATCTTCGTTTTCTGAATGTTGAGCTTTAAGCCAACTTTTCACTCTTTCTCCTTCATCAAGAGGCTCTTTAGATCTTCTTCACTTTCTGCCATAAGGGTGGTGTCATCTGCATATCTGAGGTTATTAATATTTCTCCTGGAAATATCTTGGAGGCATTGATAATTAAGGTTAAATCTAAAGGATGCTCAGGAATAATTGAAGGTAAGGAATGTCAACATTTTAGGAATCAGCAAACTAAAATGGATGAGAATGGGTGAATTTAACTCAGATAACCATTATATCTACTTCTCTGGGCAAGAATCCCTTCGAAGAAATGGAGTAGTCATCATAGTCAACAAAAGAGTCCGAAATGCAATCTTTTGATACAATCTTATTAAGGAGAGAATGATCTCTGTTCATTTCTGTTGAACAGAACTCTGTTGAATTGAACTCTGAATTCAACAGAATTCTGTTGAATTGAACTCTGTTCAATCTCTGATATTCCAACCATTCAATATCACAGTAATCCAAGTCTATTCCCCAACCAGTAAGGCTGAAGAAGCTGAATGTGAAAGGTTTTATGAAGACCTACAAGACCTTCTAGAACTAACATTCAAAAAAGATATCCTTTTCATTATAGGGGACTGGAATGCTAAAGTAGGAAATCCATGGGGTTGCAAAGAGTTGGACATAACTGAGTGACTGAACTCTACTTAACTGAACTGAACTGAAGGTAGAGGAAGATACTAAAGAAAAGCGTAGTAATGACAGTTCCCAAGAAGTCCAAGTTCAGTCTAAACAGGAAGAGGCTGAGTGAAGAGGCAGAAAATGCTGGAGAGTTAAGTTGTAGACACATAATTATAAGGAGTTTGGCACATCTAGTAGGACATAGGGAGAAAATTAAAAGAGTGAAGAAAAGGGAGAGATGATCACATTAAGAAAACAATCACAGGATATAGTCACAGGGTTGGATTGTAAAGGGGCAAGAGTGGAGAAGGACACCATTTAGCAGGTTGTTGCAAGATATAGGCAGTGATGGAAAACTAGACAAAAATGTTCATAGAGATATAACCACACTAATTTATAATAATAACACCAACCTCATATTGTCCTTGAGGGAAAAAATGTGTTAATACATGTGAAATATCTAAAGTGTCACTGGCCCATACTCAGTGATCCAGAAGAAATATTAATTATTTTCACTATTGTTATTTTGTTACTATAATATACTGTCAATGACCCAATGTGTGCCAGCCACATAGATCTAATTTCTAATAGAAATTGAAATGATAATCCTAATCATCAAGATTATATTATTCAGCAAACTGTCAGAGAATAGATATCCCATGGAATCTTTTAAAAGCAAATTTTAAAAGTTAACTTAATTAAAAGTTAATTAATAAAAAGTTAACTTAAATTAATAAATATAATTTAATAAATTCAACAAAATTTACTTTAAATAGAGTTTAATTGACATTTAAACTTTTTTAATATTTAGAATTTAAAGGTTTTGGCAATCAAATGAGCAAGATGTAAAATTTTTTTTGTAAGTATTGAGGCTCCTTACCAGTGCTCTAGATAAAATGAAAAATCTTCAACAATATAAATGTATGCCTTAGTAATTTGCAGCTAAATCCAACCCTTACTTGCTTTCATATCAGCATTTAAATCATTCTTTATTTGAAATCCCAGTGGTTTACATCTTACAGCATAAATGAGATAACTCCATCTATCATAATAGAACAGATGTTTTCTGCCTACATTAATCCTCTTGTTGTTCAATTGCTCAGTCGTGTCTGACTCTTTGCTACCCCATGGACTCAGCACACCAAGCTTCCCTGTCCTTTACCATCTCCTGGGGGTTTCCTCAAACTCATGTCATTGACTAGGTGATGCCATCCAACTGTCTCATCCTCTGTCGTCCCCTTCTCCTTGTGCCCTCAATCTTTCCCAGCATCAGGGTCTTTTCTAATGAGTTGGCTTTTCACATCAAGTAACCAAAGTACTGGAGTTTCAGCTTCAGCATCAGTCCTTCCGAAGAATATTCAGGATTGATTGACTTCAGGATTGACTGGGATTGACTCCTTGCAGTCCAAGGGACTCAAGAGTTTTCTCCAAAACCCTTTAGAAAACCTCAGTAAAAGTTCCCTTAAGGAATGCAGGTCTCAACATCATAGATGCTTAACAGAATGTGCCCAGAGAAAATTTACCCTGTATATATAAGAACCATAAATAATGCACAGATTTTTTTTTAAGGGGGCCCACAATTTCTACCAACTGAATCTAAAACCATCTGTAGGTTCAAAATATAAGGAATTCTATTTATAGGGTAGATTCATTCATGTTATGCAAATGGCATTTCGTTCTTTTTTGTGGTTGTGTAAGTCCATCCTAAAAGAGACCAGTCCTGGATGTTCATCGGAAGGACTGATGCTAAAGCTGAAACTCCAATACTTTGGCCCCCTCATGTGAAGAATTGACTCATTGGAAAAGACCCTGATGCTGGTAGTAGGGATTGAGGGCAGGAGGAGAAGGGGACAACGGAGGATGAGATGGCTGGATGGCATCACTGACTCGATGGACGTGAACTCCGGGAGTTGGTGATGGACAGGGAGGCCAGGCGTGCTGCGATTCATGGGGTCGCAAAGAGTCGGACACGACTGAGCGACTGAACTGAACTGATTCCTTATGAAAGAAAGCAAGAATCTAGTCTGTTTAAAATTGACTTAAGACAAAATAGAAAGCAAGCAATCTTTAGCCAGATGTTTTGTGGTCTCTTTTTAAAAATTAATTAATTTTTATTCATACTAGGTCTTCGGTGCTGCACCGACTTTCTCTAGTTGCAGCGCATGGGCTTCTCACTGAGGTGGCTTGCAGGCTCTAGACTTGCAGGCTCAGTGGATGTGGTGCTCGTGCTTGGTTGCCCATGGGGATGCCCCGAGACATGTGAGATCCTCCCAGACCAGGGATCAAACACACATTCCCTGCACTGCCAGGAGGATTCTTAGCCATTGGGCCATCAAGGAAGTCCTGTGAACCCTTAATAGATCATTTTTGTCTACCCTTTATTGGTGGCAAAATGAAACTGATATCTTTTTCAAGGGTAAAATTCAATATCTGTTGTTTGTTTCCCTCTCTCTCTGTTTTTTAAACTAATTCCAATTTTATTGGAATATAGCTGACTAACAATGTGGTTATAGCTTCAGGTGGATAGCAAAGGGACTCAGCCATGCACATACATGTCTCCATTTTCCCAAAAACTCCCTTCCCATGTAGGCTGCCACTTAACATTGAGCAGAGTTTCCTATGTTATCATTTAGGTCTTTGCTGGTTATCCATTTTAGATATAGCAGTGCGTAATATCTGTTTTAATTGCAAACTGTTTGAATTACCTGTAGTAACCTTCCCAGAGTCCAAAGGCTGAGATAAGATAGTGAAAGTTCTATGCTATCTAATGCTATTTTTGAAGTTTCCATTTTTTCATTTCAGGAAAGTGATAATGTTAGTAGGAGGGGAGGTTAGGAGAAGAGGAAGAAGAATGAAGGGAAACATGAATAGTAGCATAATCATGATAAATTAGTAATATTTGCTATTATTATCAAGCTGAAGAAACAAGATTTAATTCCAAGTCAATGACTGTGAGTACTTCATTGCATAAGGAAACTATTTATTCATCTATTAACTTTTCCAGTAATTATTGGATTCTAGAAAATTTCTGCACTTTTTAAAGAAATAGGATATTTGACAAAATGCATCGAGTTGTAAAAATGCTTATAGATTTTGTCTTCAGAATATACTTATATGAAACTATACAAAGAAAATAATCAAGATGTCCTAACACAATATTTTGGATAATAATTTAAAAATGTCAACACTAGAAATAATAGAAATAAAGCAGTGGTTAAATAATTTATAAACACTTACATTATAACATTACAATGATTTCATCAAAGAATGCTTAATTGCACTGTCAGCTATGAGGTTTAGTTGGAAAAAATAAATATAATAAGATCACAATTTTCTTCTGGGATAAAACATTATAAGCTGGAATTACAATTTTCAAATATATATATCAAATGCACATTTAATGATAGGAATAGAATAAAGATTAGAATGAAAGCACAAATTTTAGCATAATGTCCTCTGTGTTTATACAGGTTGTCAAAAATGGCAGGATTTCCTTCTTTCCCATGGGTGAATAATATTATATTCTGAGTGTGCGTGTTCATGTTTGTGTTTGTGTATATATGTATCACATCATTTTTATGGATTCATCCATTGATGGGCACTTAAGTTGTTCCCTTGATTACTACAAATATTGTTGCAATAAACATGGGAGTGCATGTATTTCATCTACTTTGTTTTTATTTCCTTTGGTTATATACACAGAAGTAGAACTACTGGATCATACAGTAGATCTATTTTTAATATTTTGAGGAAATTTCATTTTGTTTTCGATAAAAGTCGAATCAATTTACATTCCTATTGCCAGTGTAAAAGCATTCACTTTTCTTAACATTCTCATTAATGCTTTTCTCTTCTTGATGTAGACGTTTTAACTTTGATTTGCATTTCCCTGATAATTAGTGATATTGATAACTGGTGGCCATTTGGACATCTTTTTGAAAAATGTCTGTTTTGTTTATCTGTCTATTCTTTAATTGATTTTTTGTTGCTATTGAGTTTTGTGAGTGCTATATATATTTTGGACCTTAGTTCCTCACTCAGTATGTAATTGTGAAGTTTTTCTCCCATTCTGTAGTTTGTGTTTTCATTTTTTTTGATTATTTCCTTGTTGTGCAGAAGCTAAGTTTGATGCAGTACCATTTGTTGATTTTTTTTAAATATCATATTCAAAAACAATCACTTTCAAGACTACTGTTAAGGAAGATCATCTCTACATTTTCTTTAAAAGTATTATGGTACCTGGTGCTATGCTTAAGTATTTGATAAATCTGAAGTAATATTTTGAGGGTGTAAGATAGGGGTCTCATTTCATTTTTTTGCCTATATTTATTCAAGTTTTTCAGAAGTAAAATAAGTGATTATTCTTTCCCTATTGGGGATCTTGGCTCTTTTGTTGAATTTTAATTTGCTATATATGGAGGGATTTCTTTCTAGACCCTGTATTATGCTTCACAGGTATGTTTGCATTTATAGGCCAGTACCATATTGCTTTAAATGCTATCCCTTTGTACCATAGCAAAGTAGATGGACTTCCCTTGTGGCTCAGCTGGTGAAGAATCTGCCTTCACTGCTAGAGATCTGGGTTCGATCCCTGGGTTGGGAAGATCCCCTGGAGAAGGAAATGGCAAGCCACTCCAGTATTCTTGCCTGCAAAATTCCATGGATGCAAGAACCTGGCGGGCTATATTCCATGGGGTCACAAGAGTCGGACACAACTGAGCAATTTCAATTTTGTACTATAATTTGAAATTTGGAGGTGTGATGCCTTTGGCTTTGGGTAGCATGGATATTTTAACAATATAAATATCCTGATCCATGAACATAGGATATCTTTCCATTTATTTATGTTTTCTTCTATTTCTTTCAACAAAGTCTTAGAGTTATCACTGTAAAGATTTTTCACTTTACTGGTTACATTTCTAGTTATTTTCTTGTTTTAGGTCCTATTGTAAATGGGGTAGCTTTTCCATTAATAGTACATACAAATGTAACTGGTTTCTCTGTATTGATTTTACATCCTGCAACTTTACTGAATTTGCTGATTAGCTCAGTTTTGTGGTTAAATCTATTTTTTCTGTGCTAAAATCTATGCCATCTGCAAAAAATGACAATTTTACTTCTTTCTTTCTGTTTGCTTGCATGTGTGCTCAAGTAACCAGTTGTGTCTGACTTTGCAACACTCTGAACTGTAGCCCCCTCCCCCAGCCTCCTCTGTCCATGGAATTTTCCAGGTTACAGTACTGGTATGTGTTGCCATTTCCACTTCCAGGGAATCTTTCTGACCCAGGGATTGAACCCATGTTTCCTATATCTACTGCATTGGCAGGCAGATTCTTTATCACTGAGAAGCCCTCCTTTCTGATTAAGAAGCCTTTTATTCTTTGTGTTGCCTAGTTACTGTAACTAGGATTTCTAGTACAATATTGAATCAGTGTAAGAGTGACATCCTTTTCTTGTTCCTGGTCTTACATAAAAAGCTTTCAGGTTTTCACTGTTGAGGATAATGTTAGCTTTGGGTGTGTGTATATATATATATATATATATAGCCTTTATTGCATTGAGGTATGTTCCCTCTATACCTAAAAAATGAGGGTTTCTATCATGAAAGAATGCTACATCTTTTCAAATGCTTTTTTATTTATTTTTTGTACATCTGTTGAAATGACCAAGTTATTTTACATTTCATTCTATTATTGCAATGTATTACAAATATTTTGGGGTATATTGGACCATATCACATCTCAGAGAAATATTCCATGGTGACAGTATATAATCTTTTAGATGTAGTCTTAAATTCAGTTTGCTGATATTTTAGTGATAATCTTTGCATATACATTCAGTCTGGATATTTGCCTGTAGTTTTTTTCTTGTAATGTGCTTATCTATTTGGTATCAGGGTAATGCTAGCCTTGTAAAATGAGTTTGAAAAGGTTCCCTCCAACCCCTTAATTTTTGGGAAGATTTTTCTGAAGGACTAACATTAATTTTCTTTAAATATTCATAGAATTTATCAGTGAACACATCTGGTTCTGAGTTTTGCGTGCTAGGAGATTTTTGATTTCTGACTCAATATCTTTACTCATTGTGACAGTTCAGATTTTCTATTTCTTCCTGACTCAGTCTTGGTTGTTTAGATTGTCTGTTTCTAGAAAATTGCCTATTCTTTTCCAATGTGTAATTTGTTGTCATGTAATTCATCATAGTAGTCTCTTATGAGCCTACATATTTTTATCATATCAGTTGTAATGTCTCCTATTTCATTTTCATGTTTTGAATCCTTTTTCCTTGGTAAATATAGTCAGATGTTGTCAATTTTGTTTATCTTTTTGAAAAAACAGAAAAAAACAATGCATCATATCACTTGGACCCAGAATCTAAAAATGCCAAACTTGTAAAAACAGAAGTAGTATAAAGATTACCAAGGACTAAAGGACAAGAGAATAGGAAAGATATTCAAGGGTACAAGTTAGCATCTTGTAGTAAATAAATCCTAGAGATATAAAGTGCAGAACAGTGAATATACACAACAGTATAATATTATAATCATCATATTTTTCAAGGGACTAGAGAATAGGAAAGATATTCAAGGGTACAAGTTAGCATCTTGTAGTAAATAAATCCTAGAGATATAAAGTGCAGAACAGTGAATATACACAACAGTATAATATTATAATCATCATATTTTTCAAGGGACTAGAGAATAGGAAAGATATTCAAGGGTACAAGTTAGCATCTTGTAGTAAATAAATCCTAGAGATATAAAGTGCAGAACAGTGAATATACACAACAGTATAATATTATAATCATCATATTTTTCAAGGGACTAGAGAATAGGAAAGATATTCAAGGGTACAAGTTAGCATCTTGTAGTAAATAAATCCTAGAGATATAAAGTGCAGAACAGTGAATATACACAACAGTATAATATTATAATCATCATATTTTTCAAGGGACTAGAGAATAGGAAAGATATTCAAGGGTACAAGTTAGCATCTTGTAGTAAATAAATCCTAGAGATATAAAGTGCAGAACAGTGAATATACACAACATTGCAATAAGCCTGTATTATTTTCATAAAAATTATCAGGGAATGAGACTAGTCAGTACATATAAGTAATTAATTTGTGAAAAGATAATATATTATAATAATAACAAACAGATGCATCTTTCAGAGTATAGATGAAGCACCATTGGATAGCAAGTCATTGAGACAAAACATTGAAGCCAAGTAACTTTAAATCCTGCTATAGGTCACTAGAATGCATACATTACTTGGATTCACCATGTGAGACATAAGAAAGTTTAGTGGCCTTATCACTGTGACTGATATCATTAGGTTGAAATTAAATTCTGAAAAATGTGCTAAACAATATGTAGTCTGCAATATTAAAGTCTGAACACTTTTTTGTTTCTTTTTTTTGTTAAAAATAGTTTTGAAAAAAATCTTATGCTAAAAATTAGGATCAGAAGCTATACATTTTATGATAGAGGAGTTCAGTCATTATCTCAAGAGAAAAAAGAATAGTGAATTTAAAACAGAAAAAAGAAATTAAATAAATTTTTTAAAAAAGAAAGAAAAGTTATGTGCATGGATTATATCAGATATCTAGGAAAATTTTGCTCATTTATATTTTTTGTAATAGAGTATATTGAGAAATGTGGAATTTCTCTGTTAATAGTAGAATGAAATGCAACAATTTAAAAAAATGAAGTGGAGTCAAGAATCACAAGAGAAAATAATTCAGAAACAGTTGTAGGAAAATACAGATTCACTAGAAGCTGGCATGCTGCAGTCCATGGTCACAGAGTCGGACATGACTGAGTAACTGAACTGAACTTCTCAAGGAGCTTTATTTAGTTTGAAGTGAACTCAAAATGTGACTAGATCTCTACTGCAGAAGGCCAAGGGGGTACTTCTCCCACTGTGCCCCTGGGGGCCTGAGGTGATGATGTTAGGTTCCCTCACAGTGGTTACACATAGCACATTCTACTGTGACATCAATTATACAATATTAGGTCATGACAAAGGATGTCATATATAAACAAACCCAGTAATATGGTAACTCAAAAATGTAACTGCTCCAGCATTGCTGTTGTTGTTCAATTGCTAATTCGTGTCTGACTTTGCTATTCAAGCATAGCTCTGGATTATATATAAGATTCATAAAACTGTTTCATAGAACTTTCAAACTACAAGCCAGACTCTTCAATATCAGCAATTAGTAATTTAGCTAGACAGTTGGGGAAATTATGACAAAGTTTCATGTAAGAAAATGAGAGAATGACAGACATAAGCAAATTTGAATCACGGATTTTTCTTAGTGCTCACAGTAAGGGAAATGAAATCATGATGAATAAATGAAGATCATGGCATCTGATCCCATCACTCCATGGGAAATAGATGGGGAAACAGTGGAAACAGTGCCAGACTCTATTTTTTTGGGCTCCAAAATCACTGCAGATGGTGACTGCAGCCATGAAATTAAAAGACGCTTACTCCTTGGAAGAAAAGTTATGACCGACCTAGATAGCATATTCAAAAGCAGAGACATTACTTTGCCGACTAAGGTCCATCTAGTCAAGGCTATGGTTTTTCCTGTGGTCATGTATGGATGTGAGAGTTGGACTGTGAAGAAGGCTGAGTGCCGAAGAATTGATGCTTTTGAACTGTGGTGTTGAAGAAGACTCTTGAGAGTCTCTTGGACTGCAAGGAGATCCAACCAGTCCATTCTGAAGGAGATCAGCCCTGGGATTTCTTTGGAAGGAATGATGCTAAAGCTGAAGCTCCAGTACTTTGGCCACCTCATTCAAAGAGTTGACTCACTGGAAAAGACTCTGATGGTGGGAGGGATTGGGGGCAGGAAGAGAAGGGGACAACAGAGGATGAGATGGCTGGATGGCATCATGGACTCGATGGACATGAGTCAAACTCCGGGAGTTGGTGATGGACAGGGAGGCCTGGCATGCTGCGATTCATGGGGTCGCAAAGAGTCAGACACGACTGAGCAACTGAACTGACTGAAGCTAAAATTTAAAATAATTCTTCAGAAAATCTGTCTGAAATAAATAAATGATTTAGTAAATCTATAGTAATAAAGAATTAGAGGTGAAATGAACCCTGCACTGTAAATTTCCAAGAATCTGTTAGTAATTAATAGCATAACTGATGAAGAGTCTCTCTATAATATTGTTTCACAGTATCTCCTTGTCACCACTGTGTATTGGATCTATCTCATTTCCCACTTATACACAAACACGTTTGTACAAATAGACATAATAGAAGAAATTGACCTCTTCTCATCCATTTCCTTCCCAAGGACCTCAGGGATGTCATCTGTTTAAAAAGACAGCTATTACTTAAAACAGTAGGGGTTCCTTGGTGGCTCAGATGGTGAAGGACCTGCCTGCAATGGGGGAGACCCAGGTTTGATCCCTGGGTAGGAAAGATCCCCTGGAGAAGTAAATGACAAACCACTCTGATATTCTTGCCTGGAGAACTCCATGGACAGAGGAGCCTGGTGGGCTACAGTCCATGGGGTCACAAAGAGTCAACAGGACTGAGCAACTAACACTTTCACCTTCACAAACAGTATGGAGTTTCCTAAAAATTTTCTAAAATGAATTTTTGGTGTTTAATATTGAGTACCACAACTGACCAAAGTCAAAGATGTGAAGTTAGCATGTTCAAGAATCAAGAGCGCAGGCGGGAAATCACTTTATAAACTAACTATATAGTATGTGGTAAGAATAATACACACTTCCTAATTTAAACCTGTCACTACAGGTTACTGTTTCTATTCAGTCTCTCGATTGTGTTCAACTCTTTGCCATGCCACGGACTGCAGCATGCTAGGCTTCCCTGTCCTTCACTATCTCCTGGAGTTTGCTCAGATTCATGTTTATTGAGTTGATGATGTTATTCAGCCAGCTCATCCTCTGTCATTCCTTCCCCCTTCCCTCAGTCTTTCCCAGCATCAGGGTCATTTCCAGTGAATCAACTCTTCACATCAGCTGGCCAAAGTACTGGCCCAAGCATCAGTCCTTCCAATGAATATTCAGGATTGATATCCCTTAGGATTGACCAGTTTGATCTCCTTGCTATCCAGGGGACTCTTAACAGTCTTCTCCAGCACCACAGTTCGAAAGAATCAGTTCTTTGGTGCTCAGCCTTCTCGATAATGCAACTCTCTCATCCATACATGACTACTGGAAAAACCATATTTTCAGTGTATGGACCTTTGTCAGCAAAGTGATGTCTTGGTTTTTGAATATGCTAAGTTGATCACAGCTTTTCTTCCAAGCATCTTTTAATTTCATAGCTACAGTCACCATTCACAGTGATTTTGGAACCCCCCAAAATAAAGTCTCTCACTGTTTCCATTGTTTCCCCATCTCTGCCATGAAGTGATGGGACCAAATACCCTGATCTTAGTTTTCTGAATGCTGCATTTAAGCCAGTGTTTTCCCTCTCCTCTTTCACCCTCAAGAGGCTCTTTAGCTCCTCTTCACTTTTTGCCATTAGCCTGGTGTCATCTGCATATCTGAGGTTGTTGATATTTCTCCCAACAGTCTTGATTCCAGCTTTTGTTTCATCCAGCCTGTCATTTTGCATGGTATAGTCTGTCTATTACTTAAATAAGCAGTGACTAGATACAGCCTTGAGTTAGTCTTTTCCCAATTTTGGACCAGTTCGTTGTTCCATGCCCAGTTCTAACTGTTGCTTCTTGTCCTGCATACAGGTTTCTCAGGATGCAGGTAAGGCAGTATTCTCATCTCTTTAAGAATTTTCCACAGTATGTTGTCATCCACACACTCAAAGGCTTTAGCATGGTCAATAAAGCAGAAGTAGATGTTTCACTGGAATTCCCTTGCTTTTCCTATGATCCAACAGATGTTGGCAATTTGATCTCTGATTCCTCTACTTTTTCTGATCCAGCCTGTACACCTGGGAGTTCTCAATTCATGTGCTGTTAAAGCCTAGCACCGATACGTATGATGTGGCAACTCCTCTTCTGGTTTTATATTGAAAATAATTGAAATGAGGATCCCAATGAGATATTTTCACACCATATTCATGAAAGCACTATTCATAAGAGCCAAGAGGTTGAAGCAACTGAAGCATCCATAAACAGAATAAACAAAATGTTGTAGATACAAAGAGATGGAGCATTACTCAGTCTTTAAAGGAAAATTCTGACACGTGTCACAACATGAATGAATCTTATGCTAAGTGAATTAAACCAGAGGTGAAAAGACAGACTGTATAATCCAACTTGAAAAAAGTATCTAGACTAATCTAATCTGTGCAAACATAGAGTAGAATAATGGTTGCCAGGGACTGAGGAAAGATGAAAATGGCGTTTCTTAATGGGTACAGACTTCCATCTTTGCCAGATGAAAAAGTTCTGGAGATTGATGCACAATGTGATAGGAATGATTAAGATCATAAAATTGTATGTTGTATTCATTTTACCATGATATTTTTTAAAAAGTGACTAATGATTTCTAGACTATATCTGATTTTGTCTCTTTAGTTGTTTTTTTTTTCTTTTTTGGCAAACTTTTCAATATTGTTTGCTATGCTGTTTTTTGTTGCTCATTTGTGATGAAGTAAATTCTTTTTCACAGGAAATGGAAGAGTTTGTTCAGAGCTCTGGAGAAAATGGTATTGTGGTGTTTACTTTGGGGTCAATGATCAGTAACATAACAGAAGAAAAAGTCAATGTAATTGCATCAGCTCTTGCCCAGATTCCACAAAAAGTAGGTAAAGTAACTTAATAGTGGCTTAAGGAAACCATTAAATTCTGTAAAAAGCCTGATTACAGATATATTATGCAAGAAGGACAAACTATTAAGATATCTCCAAATTATCTGATTATATAAATATATATATATGGTAGATGGTAGAACAGTACATAGAATGTCTTCAACTGACATTAAATTTAGATTAACACTGTAATCACAAAGAAAAATATTTAAGAGATGCAGTGTGAATTTTGGTATTGTAATGGTAGTGTGAACAGGAAAAAAAATCACCACATTCTGTTTTGTTATTTGTCCATTTTCCCTGAGGACTCCTGAAGACACGACACATAGATATTCTCAGGAGTTGAATTTTCATGGTATATGTGGCTTCTCAATAATATTAAGCAATATTGATAAAAGTCTGGAGTGCTTCTTGCAGTTTGTATTTACCAGGAATTCCTGGTCCCTTTTACATTCCCTAAGTTTTGGAACAGACCTAATCAGTGTGTTTTCTAGGTTGCTATTCAGAGAAAGGTTGGCTTCTCTTAATTGTTTATGCTAATTTTTTTGCTGAAAAACTGTTACTTTACATTCACCGATCAAAAGAATTTACACACTAATAAATTATAATCTAGTTTATGAGAATTACTGGAATTACAAAACTGGTCCTTACTTTGCTACGATACCTAGAGACGGTATTAATCAATACTAAATGCTTTCTGCTTCATTGTTGAAGCATTCAGGGTCAGTTGAATAACTTTAGTGACATTATTTTGAAACTTTTTCAACAGCCTTGTTGTCCCTTACAAATCACCAACTGACTCTGTTTTTCTAGGGGTAAAACATTTCTAAGCCTAGTATGATAATAGTGGTAATAATCGGGCGGTGGTGGTTTAGTCAATGTCATGTCCAACTCTTATGATCCCATGGACTGTAGCCTGTCTTGCTTCTGCCCGTGGGATACTCCAGGTGGGATTATTGGAGTCGATTGCCATTTCATTCTGCAATAATTTGGATTCATGTAAAAAAAAATCCCAGTTGTCATTCTTTTTGGAAGTAGTGTTTAACAATTTGTGATAGGAATGAAGTTATATTACCTAGACAGCCCTAATTAACTTATTATTAATAAACTATAAACAAGCAGAGCATTTCTCTTAATTTGCAGATTGCATCCATTTTCTTCTTTGCAATCAAAAATTATAAAATTCTAATAAAATAAGTTGTATTAACACTTGGATATAAGTAAGCACTTCAAAAAAGGAAAATGGCTATCTTGGGAGGCCTTACAAATAGCTGTGAAAAGAAGACAAGCGAAAAGCAAAGGAGAAAAAGAAAGATATAAGAATCTGAAGGCAGAGTTCCAAAGAATAGCAAGAAGAGATAAGAAAGCCTTCCTCAGCGATCAATGCAAAAAAATAGAGGAAAACAACAGAATGGGAAAGACTAGAGATCTCTTTAAGAAAATTAGAGATACCAAGGGAACATTTCATGCAAAGATGGGCTCAATAAAGGACAGAAATGGTATGGCTCTAACAGAAGCAGAAGATATTAAGAAGAGGTGACAAGAATACACAGAAGAACTGTACAAAAAAGATCTTCATGACCAAGATAATCAAGATGGTATGATCACCCACCTAGAGCCAGATATCCTGGATATGAAGTCAAATGGGCCTTAGAAAGCATCACTACAAACAAAGCTAGTGGAGGTGATGGAATTCCAGTTGAACTCTTTCAAATCCTGAAAGATGGTGCTGTGAAAGTGCTGCACTCAATATGCCAACAAGTTTGGAAAACTCAGCAGTGGCCACAGGACTGGAAAAGGTCGGTCTTCATTCCAATCCCAAAGAAAGGCAATGCCAAAGAATGGTCAAACTACTGCACAATTGCACTCATCTCACACGCTAGTAATGTAATGCTCAAAATTCTCCAAGACAGGCTTCAGCAATATGTGAACTGTTAACTCCCTGATGTTCAGGCTGGTTTTAGAAAAGGCAGAGGAACAGAGGATCAAATTGCCAACATCCGCTGGATCATGGAAAAAGCAAGAGAGTTCCAGAAGAACATCTATTTCTGCTTTATTGACTATGCCAAAGCCTTTGACTGTGTGGTCACAATAAACTGTGGAAAATTCTGAAAGAGATGGGAATACCAGACCATTTCACCTGCCTCTTGAGAAATCTGTATGCAGGTCAAGAAGCAACAGTTAGAACTGAACATGGAACAACAGACTGGTTTCAAATAGGAAAAGGAGTACATCAAGGCTGTATATCGTCACCTGCTTATTTAACTTCTATGCAGCGTACATCATGAGAAACGCTGGGCTGGAAGAAGCACAAGCTGGAATCAAGATTGCCGGGAGAAATATCAATAACCTAGATATGCAGANTTTCTTTGGAAGGAATGATGCTAAAGCTGAAACTCCAGTACTTTGGCCACCTCATGCGAAGAGTTGGCTCATTGAAAAAGACTCTGATGGTGGGAGGGATTGGGGACAGGAGGAGAAGGGGATGACAGAGGATGAGATGGCTGGATGGCATCACCAACTCAATGGTAGTGAGTCTGAGTGAACTCTGGGAGTTGGTGATGGACAGGGAGGCCTGGCGTGCTGCGATTCATGGAGTCGCAAAGAGTCGGACACGATTGAGCAACTGAACTGAACTGAACTAAAGCACTTCTATAACAGTTAAAAGGAAATTGGTGGATATATTTGAAAATGAGAGTTAGAATACAAACTAGCTTGTGTGCACCCAGGGTGGATTCATGTCAATGTATGACAAAACCAACACAGTGTTACAAAGTAAAATAAAATTAAAAAAAATAAAAAATAAAAAAAATAAATAAAACAAAAATATGTGGTTTATTGGAAATTTGCCATAGTCTTTCTGTACTAGAAATAAGATCATCAAAAAATGTCTTAAATATTTGAATTTGTCATTGAAAACCTATTTGTCTACGTCATCATATGTGACATGTCATAATTGCATTCCATCTCAGATTGAACCTAAAAATGAGCACATCAAATGTGAGTGTTGCTATTAAGTAGTATATTAACAGTTATTATCATTTAAGGCCTTATGCTTTGATTTATTTATCTGTTATACAGAGACATTTAAAATTTTTTTGAAAATTTTAACACTATGACTTTGAAGTTGAACTCATGGAATAAGGTATTTCCTTTACCTTAACAGGTTCTATGGAGATATGATGGCAAGAAACCGGATACCCTAGGGTCCAATACCCGTCTGTATAAGTGGATCCCCCAAAATGACCTTCTTGGTAAGACTTGGCAGAAAAATATTAAAAACATGAGTAACAGGTAAGCAAAGTGATAGTACTTCAATACGAAACAAATATCCAACATTTATTATTGAAAAACTCCTTTGAGTTTAAGTAAGAAAACTTTAT
>SJXO01003271.1:295853-310842 GCA_006408615.1 Connochaetes taurinus | reverse complement strand
GGAGAGAGAAAATTTAACAGCATTGTGTTATACATGGTCACATCCTTCACATCCAGAAGCAAAATATGTTTACTTTGGCTATAATTACTTTTCACTCTGAAATTTCAAGTAACTCTGTGCATTGTTCTGTCTCTGATTTCCCTCCTTATACCTATCTTTTCCACTCCTTCATTTCAGTTCAGTGCAGTCACTCAGTCATATCAGACACTTTGTGACCCCATGAACTGCAGCATGCCAGGCCTCCCTGTCCATCACCAACTCCCGGAGTTCACTCAGACTCACATCCATCAAGTCAGTGATGCCATCCAGCCATCTCATCCTCTGTCGTCCCCTTCTCCTTCTTCCCCCAATCCCTCCCAGCATCAGAGACTTTTTCAATGAGCCAACTCTTCGCATGAGGTGGCCAAAGTACTGGAGTTTCATCTTCAGCATCATTCCTTCCAAAGAAATCCCAAGGCTGATCTCTTTCAGAATGGATTGGTTGGATCTCCTTGCAGTCCAAGGGACTCTGAAGAGTCTTCTTCAACACCACAGTTCAAAAGCATCAATTCTTCAGTGCTCAGCTTTCTTCACAGTCCAACTTTCACATCCATATATGACCACTGGAAAAACCATAGCCTTGACTAGACAGACCTTTGTTGGCAAAATAATGTCTCTTCTTTTCACTATTCTATCCAGCAGACTTAAGGATTTCTTATTCTGAATTCTGAAGCAATTTAAATACAGTTTTTGTATGTTATCTAAAAGACACTGCTTATTTTAGTTGCTTTATAATGCTCATTTCTCAGTTTATTTTTAAGACTTTTAATTAATAATTTTACTGAAATTCACTCAATTCTAGGTCACCCCAAAACCAAAGCCTTTATAACTCATGGTGGAACCAATGGCATTTATGAGGCCATCTACCATGGGATCCCTATGGTGGGCCTTCCTTTGTTTGCTGATCAACCTGATAACATTGCCCGAGTAAAAGCCAAGGGAGCAGCTGTCAGAGTGGACTTGGAAACAATGTCATCAAGAGATCTGCTCAATGCATTGAAGGAAGTCATTAACAATCCTTTGTGAGTATATTTGTTTCACTACATTTTGTGATAACAAATACAACAGTTGCCCCACAAGCTAGTTCATTTTATAAACTGATGTTTCTTTGCTTTTCCTTTAGCTACAAAGAGAAGGCTATGTGGTTATCCACCATTCAACGTGATCAGCCTATAAAGCCCCTGGACAGAGCAGTCTTCTGGATTGAGTTTGTCATGCGCCACAAAGGAGCCAAGCACCTGAGGCCAGCCGCCCACAACCTCACCTGGTTCCAGTACCACTCTCTGGATGTGATTGGGTTCCTGCTGGCCTGTGTGGCAACTGTTGTATTTGTCATCACAAAATGTTTTCTCTTTTGTTACCGCAAGTTTACTAAAACTGGAAAGAAGCAAAAAAGGGAGTAGCTGAAGGCGTTATGCCCCTAGATGGAACTCCTCCAGTTAATTTCAGCACAAAAGAGTTATGATGAGCTTCCCCTGTGACAAAACAACAATTTACAATTTAGCATCTCAGATCAAATTGTTTTCAAGTGATTTTATACCTGTTTACAAATTAGAAATAAGTTGTGCCAAGAATAAAACTGGTGAAATCTTCAGTGAGAATAAAGTTATAGGGTATATATTGAAATTTATTATTTTAATTCAAAAGTTATACTGAAATCTTTTAATTTAACTGTTTCACAGGTTGTGCATAGCTACAAGAACAATAACAATTTTATTCATAGTAACTATATTATTTTGTAGATATTCAGAATTTTTACTTTATTTTGGTGTAGAATTCTATAGTTTAATCTTGCTATAGAAGCTATTCAATAATTGGAATTGTATCAAAAGATGCACCCCTTCATTTCATGTTTAACTCCAGTAACACTTGGTTTTTACTAGCCATCCAGCCTCAGCATCACTTTTCACCTAAAGCCATGGAAAGTCATTTGCCTTCATCCATTTAACTCATCTAACAGTAGAATATTTGTGGAATTAGGAATATAGCAACTGCTACCCAGTTCATATTATACAAATGAGATATTTCTGAAAATCTTTCATTCCATGACCTAATTCTCTATTTTTCATCATCTTTAAAATTATTCACCTTATTGGGAATTTAAATTGGTACAACCACTATGGAGAATCTTATGAAATTTCCTTAAAAACCTAAAATTAGAGCTATCATATGACCCTGCAGTCTACTCCTTAGCATGTATCCAGAGGAAAGCATGATCCAAAAAGATACATATACTGTCATTGTAGCACTGTTTACAATAGCCAAGGTATGGAAACAAGTTAAATGCCTATCCATAGTGGAATGGATAAAGATTAGGTACATACATACAATGGAATATCACTCTGTCATTAAAAAGAATAAAATAATGTCATTTGTAGCAACATGGATGAATCTAGAGATTGTCATCCTCAGTAAAACAAATCAGACAGAGAAGGAGAAATATCTTAAGACATTCATTATATATGAAATCCAAAAAGAAATGTTACAAATGAACTTACAAAACAGAAAGATACCCACAGACTTAGAAAACGAACTTATAATTGTCAATGGGGAGGATGAGGGAAGGGATAGTTAGGGAGTTTGGGATTGACATGTACACACTGCTCTATTAAAATCTTGTTGGATAACCAACAAGATCTACTGTATAGCACATGGATCTCTGCTTAATGTTATGTGGCAGCCTGGATAGTAGGGGTATGTGTGGGGGGAAATGAATACATGTATATGTAAGGCTACGTCCCTTCTCTGGTCACCTAAAATTATTGCAACGTTGTTAATCATCTATATCCCAATATAAAGTAAAAAGTTAAAAAAAAATAGTTGCCTGGTTGCTTTCATTCCCATATTCAGCCCTTGATAAGGTATAGACTAAGAAATAGACTAAAGACTTAAATATGAGACCCGAAACCATAAAGCTGCTATGTTAAAACAGGAGGAAAATTTCTTTGACAAGGGTCTTAGAAACAAATTTTCGGATATGACACCAAAAATACAAGGAATCAATGCAAAGCTCAACAGATGGGGCTGTATCAAGCTCAAAAACTTCTGCACAGCAAAAGAAATGATCTATAAAATGAAAAGGAACCTACAAAATTGGAAAATATTTTTTGAAAAGTATACATCTGATAAGAGATTAATATACAAATGATATAAGGAACTCATTACTCAGTATCAGTTTTTTTTAAATGAGCAGAGGTACTGAATAGATATTTTCCCAAAGAAGACATGCAAATGGCCAACAGGTACATGAAAAGGGACTTCATGTCACCAAGTATCAGGAAATACAAATCAAAATCCCACCTCATACCTGTTACAATCGTTGTTGATACTGTTCATTCACTAAGTTGTGTCCAGCTCTGCAACCCTACAGACTGCAGCATGCCAGGCTCCTCTGTCCTCCACTATTCCCAAAGTTTGCTCAAATTCATGTCCATTGAGTTGGTGATGCTATCTCCTTGGAGTCAGCTCTATCTGGGGTCACCAGAGATGTTGCCTCTTGGCTCAAGTCCTAACATTCCCATCAACTAAAACCTAACTCTCAGCTTTTATGTTGTGCATATTTTTTCCAGTCAACACTGCAAAAGTAGGTAAAATTTCAAAATGCATGTGTAATCAAGTATCTTTGGGGCTTCCCTGGTAGCTCAGCTGGTAAAGAAATTGCCTGAATGCAGGAGACCTGGGTTCGATCCCAGGGTTGGGAAGATCCCCTGGAGAAGGGGAGGGCTACCCACTCCAGTATTCTGGCCTGTAGAATTCCATGGACTGTATAGTCCATGTGGTTCAAAGACTCAAACACTACGGAGTGACTTTCACTTTCAGTCTTTGCAGTCAGTTTCATATTTTTATAAAATTGCTTAAATTTTGCAAATTTTGCTTTGTGTTGAGAAATTTATATGAATATAAATTAAGAAGGAGCTTTTAGTATTATGACCAGGAGCAAAAGAATGCCTAGACTCATCCATCAACCAGACTTCATCTCAATGTGCGGTGTGCTATGTCACCTCAATAGTGTCTGACTTTTTACTACTCTGTGGACTGCAGCCTGACGGGCTCCTCTATCTGTAGGATTCTCCAGGCAAGAATACTGGAGTGGGTTGCTATGCCCTCCTCCAGGGGTCTTCCTGACCCAAAGACTGGACCCATGTCTCTTATGTCACCTGCATTGGCAGGTGGGTTCTTTATCACTAGTGCCATCTGAGAAACCCATTTGTCCCAGTGGTTTCTAATAAAATGTGAAGCTTGCAAGCAGTACCAGAGGGAGTCCTGCTCTCATTCCAACCACTTGCTACTCAGTGCAGAGTTTGGTAAAAGGCTGAGTTGACAAGCTCTGATTCCAGGTTCAAAATGATTTTCAACTCTGTCTCTGCTCGTATTCCCTTTTTTCAACTGAGTACCATATAAAATGGAGAATAACATATTTGGTGTGTCACCTCAGACAGATGGCATGGGCCACTATGAGTCCACTTAAACTGTTTGTGGAACAGAGATTAGAGACCAAAAGTCAGTCTAACAATGGCTAGTTCCTCTCTGGTTTTAAGTGGGAAGAGGCAATAGAAACATTAAGCCATAGTTTCCTGAATTTACTGTCTCTTCACTTGCCTTATTTATTTAACCATAGTTGCTGCATGCAGGATATTTTTTTTTTAAGTTGTGACATGCAGGATCTTTAGTTGCAGCATGTGAATTCTTTAGTTGCTGCAGCATGTGAGATCTAGTTCCCTGACCAGGGATCAAACCCAAGCCCCTTGCTTTGGGAGTATGGAGTCTTAGCCACTGAACCACCTCACTTACCCATTCAGAATGTGACTCAATCAATCTAATGGCTTCTGAATAATCAGATAAACAATTCTAAATTTCTCAGCTAGGGTAGGAGTGGACAGGTATAAATTTGCAGAAAATGTGGCAGAGTCAGATCTATCCTAGAAAAATATAAATAATCCCCTTTCTTTAAAATCTTCTTTAAAAATGTAAGATCAGTCTGAGTTTTCTCAAAAAAAAAAATTTTTTTTTTAAACTACAGGTCAGGTTCTTTCTTGATCTGAATTCCTTCCAAACAACCTACACAGAATGTTATTTTAGAATTGGCCTGGCATGTACTACATATCAATTTGTCTTTAAAATATATATATTCCAGTAATTTCAGATTCTCTGGGATTTTACTTTATGGATTTGGATGCATAATCAGGCTTTAGTTAGATTTAAGATGTTTTACAGATTTTTTAGATGTTTATGATGTTTTATAGATTATAAATTAAGATTATGTCACCTGAGAGAACATCCTGATAATTTTCACATTTTCTCTAATAATGATAAACTGACTATAGTATGGATGATCCTTCTTGTGGCTATGTGAATAATAACATTATTATTTCTGTCATTCTTATGGGCTTCCTTATTTCTATATCAAAACTACTGACTAGACCCTCAGGGACAAAACACATTAGATGCAGGTCAATGATTTCTGTCTACGATGTACTAGGAAATGGGTTTTCCCACTACTATATAATAAAATGTTAGTTATATTGCCTATCTAAGAAGAATTAATTGTTTTCTTACTCCCAAGCCATTGGCAATATATTATTGAGTACACAACATAGAAAGACATAAATTGCCTGAAAAATATCCTATGAGCAGGAAATATAAGTAAGTCACTGCAGTATGTACTCCAAAAAATATAACAAGGATCATAGTAAAAATAAATAAATAAACTGGCTTAGAGAATACCTAAATCAAAAAAAGTAAGCTGTTAATATAAATATTGACATTAAATTTGTTGCCAGTGAGTGCTCAAAATGAAATGAAAAGCATATGATTAGAAACTGGACAAAAGGTAAATCTTGTTATATAGTATCAGAAAGCTTAAAGAAAGTGTGTACTATGCCTACATGTAATGAAGGGTTTGTAAGTGACAAGCTTGTACATCTAGCTGAGATTTCCAAGTAAAGCTTCAAGATACTGACTGGTTTCTTTTGCTGTTTATAGTAAAATGTGACAGTAGAGACATTAAAATGATGAAAGAAGTATTAAAGAAAAAGTTACCTGGACTTGATGACTTATTAAATTCAGTCTGTCCAGATTGCAAAGGAAACTAGTATTAAGAGACTGATTGTAAAACAAAACAAAATG
Organism: Connochaetes taurinus; assembly: GCA_006408615.1. Classification (NCBI taxonomy): domain Eukaryota; kingdom Metazoa; phylum Chordata; class Mammalia; order Artiodactyla; family Bovidae; genus Connochaetes; species Connochaetes taurinus. Next base: position 304,677 of record SJXO01003271.1, on the reverse strand, counting down.
CTCTGGAGAAAAAGCCAAGTGTGTGGTTATCAAATCTTTTGCTAATACTTCAGAAAGATCAAAGATCAGAGTATTCAGTCACACAAAAGACTCTTTGGAGACACTGAAGGTGTGGATCATTCAAACCAGAAGAAGTGGTGGAAGTTCCACTTTATCCCCATTTCGTCCTTTGAAACACAGTGTCTATAGTGTTATGCTAGATCTGTCATCATTATATTTGGGGAACAAATAACTTGTTCCTTAGACTCAAAGGAGAGGGATTATGCTCTATAATGGATCATATTCAGAGCTTCTCCCATACCTGACTGAGATGATACAAACGATGAGATTTAGGATTTTGAAATCATGTTGTAATGTATTGAGACTTTTACAAACTAAAGGATGAGGTGTATATATTTTACATGTGTGATGAATATGAAACTCTGGGGCCCAGAGGATAGACTGTAGTTAGCAGAATAATGACCAACAAAGACATCTAAGCCCTAATCCCCAGACACTGTGAAATGTCAGCCCACGTGGTGAATTTTAGTGAACTTTGTAGATGTTATTATAATTAAAAACTTTGAGGTGAAGAGAATATCTTGCATTATCCAGGTCTAAACCATCTAATCATATCCAAATTTTCTTAAAAGCAGAGAACTTTACCTAGGTTCAGAGAACCAAACACATAGCAAGATGAGAAGAAATCAATCTGCTAATGCTGAATTTGGAATGGAGGAAGGGATTGGAAAGCAGAAACTAGGGGAGAAATGCACCAGGGAATGCAGGCAGCCTCCTGAAGCTGAGAAAGAAAAAGAAACAGATTCTTCCCCTAAGCCTCCAGATAGACATGCTTAGCTGTACCAGCACCTGAAGTTTAGTTCATCAGACTTCTGATCTAAGAAGTAAATTTATAAAGTTTAAAGCTCTGAATGTGTAGTAAGTTGTTACACCAGTAATTTAAAAAAAGAACTAATAAACTAATACAAAATTAAATTCTATGATTCTGTCCTTCCCATCATGGAAGGAAAATATTTCTTTATATTAACAGGTTCTATAGAGACATGGTGATAAGAAATAGAACACCTTAAGACCCAATACTTGTTTTGTAAATGGATCACTGGAATGATCTTCTTGTTATAGCTCATAGACACAAATACAGAAAGCTAAAATAAAATCAATCTGAGAAATAATAATTCAACAAGAAACCATTCGATTTGCAGCTCAAACACTGACTGCAAGCAGGTTTGATCCCTGGGTCAGGAAGATTCCCTGGAGGAGGGAATGGCAAGCCACTCCAGTACTCTTGCCTGGAGAATTCCATGGACAGAGGAGCCTGGTGGGCCACAGTCCATGAGGTCACAGAGAGTTGGACATGGCTGAGTAACTAGCACTTTCGATTTCACATTCTTTCAAGTGCTAATCACCTCTCCTCCAGAAATTTTAAGACTTTCCAGATTAGCCCCCTTTTTGTGGGGTTCTTTCATCTTATATCTAGATTCTCACAATCTGCCATAAGAAACTTTCAGAAATGAAATAAGGAAATATCTCTCCAGGACTTGAAACTTTCCAAGGCTCCTCACAGCTTACAGAGCAAATATTTATATAACCACAGTAAATTTCTCCTCATACTCAGAGGAAATTGTGTTCCTTCAGGCTTTCATGCTTTTTCACATTGCTCTCCAAACCTAGATTCCCCATACATATCTTTTATGCTTGACAAAATAATAGTCAGTACTCTCTGCACCAACACCACTTTGTGAATATCACTTCTTTACTTTCCTGGGGAGATTTGTTCTGTGTTCTAAAGGGACTTACAAGAGGTTTCATAACAAAAATTGTCATGACTAAAAGTAATGCCTCCATCATGGACACACAGTATCCATTTCCCTTTCATTTTCTAGGTTTTCAAATCTATATTTTTCCTTTATGTCTTTCCTCAGTGTCCAGGATATCAAAGCTTATATCACTCGCAGAATCAATGTTTTGCTTAGAACCTATATCCAAATCCTTCTTAAGAGAGATTCTCCTCCAATTTCAGGTCAATAGATTATTGATATCATGAAAACAAATCTATCCCATTACATACATCTTCCCCTTCCTGCTTCTAATTTGATGGGAATTTCTGGTAAGATTTTTTTCATATTGTATATCTCAATTTAAAAAGTAGGATACAAAATGAAGTTCAGAAGAAGGTACTTAGAGGATAAATTCTTTCAAAGAGTAAGTTTTGAGGAAATGTTGAAGAAGTGAGAGGAATAGAAGGAAGGACACAAATGTTCAGAAAAGGAAATGATCATAATTCAGAAGCAATATTCTCAAAGGAAAGTGACTAAAGCTATCCTAAACTGACTGAAGTTATACTCAAAGGATGCTCATGTTCATATAAAGAGGAAAAAAGTAAGGAATAACTTCAGTCAAAAGAACAAATGTGAGCTAAATGAAATGGAGCTAATAAAATAGATGTAAAAATATGCAGAAAGAAATGCTTAGATTGTTCAAATAAATCAGAATGTATCTGTGTTGACAACATGCTGCTTTCTTATCTGCAAGCTCCCTACATCCTAGGTAATTTCCTCTTACCCTAGAGCCAGAACATTTACAGTGATACTGGGATTTATTGTACACAGAAGCACAAAATCACCTATATTTTTCTCTATCTATTTGCTTTCCAAAGCCTCTGAACTGGAGATTAGCTTGCAGAGAAATTGCTAAGGCAGACTCTTGGAAAGAATCTTTAGCTCATAGTCATTGTGACCTTACCAAGTGGCCGTTATATTTTAACTACTTAATTGATTCTGTCCCAGATATGAGGGAGTGTTACCTCTGAAGTTAAGGAAGCTTATGAAGAAGGTTTGGATTTTATCAAGATGTCTAAGAGATGGACTTTTCTTCTTGTGCTTTCTTTTTATTTCAGCTGTGACTTCTGTGAACAGGTGCTGGTGTGTCCAATGGAATAGAGTGACTGGATCAATTTAAAACAATTTTGGATGAACTTGCTTAGAGCGATCATGAAGTGATTGTGCTAGCATCTTCAGCTTCCATCGTGGATCCCAGTAAATCCTTTGCCTTTAAATTTGTGCCTTATCCTACATCCTCCACTAAGAATGAGCCTGATTTGTGTTTTATGAAATAGATCAAGATATAGGCATATGAATTACCGAAGAGTACATTGTGGGCATATTATTTAAAGATGCAAAAAACATATCACAAATATTCTGATACTGTTCAAAAGCTCTGTGCAGATGCAGTTTTAAACAAAAAACCTTATGAAAAAACTGAAAGAGTCCAGATGTGATGTTGTTCTTAGAGATGCAATTTCTCCTTGTGCTGCGCTGCTGGCTAAACTGCCTACCCTACCTTTGGTCTACAGTCTTCAATTTACCACTGGCAACACATATGAAAAATTCTGTGGAGGGCTTATAATTCCTCTTTCCTACATACCTATTATAATATTTGAACTAAGTAACAAAATGGCATTTATGGAGAGTGACAAATATGGTTTATGACCTATATTTTGACTTTTCATTTGAGACTTTTAACAAGAAGTGGGATAAATTTTACAGTGAAGTATTAAGTAAGTCTGGTTTATTACATTTTCCCTCCAGTAGATGAAAAGAAATCTTATCTTCTTTGTGTGGGTTAGAGTGGTATAATTTGTATTTTCTTATGTTTAGTGTCAAAATAGAAATATAACAACTTCTTAGTCAAAAGGTATCAACTATTCAGGAGAGTGTGCAAAGTAGTCTAGAACTCTGTGACATTGGAAATGTTCCTCTATTTGACAGTAATAGTCCTTTATGTTAATATTCTTGAGGCTTATTTAATTTGAAAGTTATGTATGCACTGCACTTTTCATAAATTATAATCTCTGTTATTTATTGCTGTAAAAGCAACTATCCTAAAACTCAGAGTTTAAAAGAGAAACCATGCTGTTTGCTCATGACCCTATGAATCAGAAATTTGGGCTGGGCTAGAAAAATGTCTCTTCAGTGGGTTTTGCCTGGGCTTAATCTTTATGCTACTGTTAGTTACCAGGCTTGGCAGAAGTGGAACAGTCCAAGAAAGTGTCACTCACATGGCTGAGGTTTGACAGATTGGCAGGATACTTTGATTGTTTCTTCCAGGTGACCTCTCCAACAGAAAACCTTGGACCTATTTAGATGGTAGCAGAATTCTAGAATAGGTTGTATGAGTTATAGGTCTAGATTTGAAATTCACACAAAATGACTTCTGCTACCTTCTATTAGTAAAACAGGTCAGGAGGCAAGCCCAAATTCAAAGGGTGAAGAAATCACCTCCATTTCTCAATAGGAAGAGTTACAAACAGTAATAGCCATTTTTAATATGCTATAGTAAGAAACTTCATTAAATATATTTAAAAATCAAATGAAGGTTAGTCATGAGGAAATATCTTTTTAAACCTGGATCACACACACACACAAAGCAATCTGATGTTTTGTATAAACTTTGTGTTTACTTGTCTTTAAAAGTAAACATTTCTATGTCCCAAAGAGTTGGACACAACTGAGAGACTGAACTGAACTGAACTGAACTGATGTTCTTTTTAGCTTTCAGAATCAAAGTTCCTGACATCTCTCTCTAGATTCAAATTTTCTATTATTTTAATCTCTCTAACATCTCCATCATCTAGTCTCTCTATTAAGAAGAAAAATTGCTTAGTTGTGGATGAGTTTCTCTGAATGTTATCTAGTATTATTCCTTCTCTCTCAATGGATTAAATGTCATTTACTAAGTAAACTTCTAGTCTTTTCCATTTAATGCTTTCCTCTATTCCTTGGGATTGATCGTTTAGGAAGGCTTTCTTATCCCTCCTTGCTCTTCTTTGGGACTCGGCATTCAGATGGATATATCTAGCCTTTTCTCCTTTGCCTTTAGCTTCTATTTTTTTCTCAGCTATTTGTAAGGCCTCCTCAGACAACCATTTTGCCTTTTTGCATTTCTTTTTGGGGGGATGGTTTTGATCACTGCCTCCTGTACAATGTTATGAACCTCTGTCCATGGTTCTTCAGGCACTTTGTCTATCAGATCTAATCCCTTGAATTTATTTGTCACTACCACTGTATAATCTTAAGGGATTTGATTTAGGTCACACCTGAATGGTCTAGTGTTTTCCCCTATTTTCTTCAATTTAAGGCTGAATTTGGCAATAAGGAGTTAATAATGTGAGACACAATCAGCTCCCAATTCTGTCTTTGCTGACTATATAGAGCGTCTCCAACTATGGCTGCAAAAAAAATATAATCAATCTGTTTCGGTATTGACCATCTGGCAATGTTCATATGTAGAATCTTCTCTTGTGTTGTTGAAAGAGGGTATTTGCTATGACCAGTGTGTTCTCTGGCAAAACTCTGTTAGTCTTTGCCCTGCTTCATTTTGTCCTCCAAGGTCAAACTTGCCTGTTACTCCAGGTATCTCTTGACTTCCTACTTTTGCATTCCAGCCCCCTATAATGAAAAGGACATCTTTTTTGGTTAGTTCTAGAAGGTCTAGTGGGTCTTCATAGAACGATTCAAATTCAGCTTCTTTGGCATTAGTGGTTGGGGCATATACTTGGATTACTGTGATATTGAATGGTTTGCTTTGGAAACGAAGAGATCATTCTGTCGTTTTTGAGACTGCATCCAAGTACTGCATTTCAGAATCTTTTGTTGACTATGAGGGCTTTTCCATTTCTTCTAAGGGATTCTTGTCCACAGTAAATATAATGTTCACCTGATGAATTAAATTCACTCATTCTAGTCCATTTTAGTACACTGATTTCTTAAATTTCAATCATCACTCTTGCTACCACCTGTTTGACCACTTCCAATTTACCTTGATTCATGGATCTAACATTCCAGGTTCCTAGGCAATATTCTTTACAGCATCAGACTTTACTTCCATCAGCAGTCACATCCACAACTGGGTTTTGTTTTCACTTTGGCTCAGGCTCTTCATTCTTTCTGGAGTTGTTTTTCCACTCCACCTTATCCATTAGCATCTTGGGCACCTACCAACCTAAGGAGTTCACCTTTCATTGTCATATCTTTTTGCCTTTTCATACTGTTCCTGAGGTTCTCAAGGCAAGAATACTGAAGTCATTTGCCATTTCCTTTTTCAGACTTTATTTTCTTGGGCTCCAAAATCATTGAAGATAGTGACTGCTCCATGAAATTAAAAAACATATGTTCCCTGGAAGACAAGCTATTACAAACCTAGACAGTATATTAAAATAAGCCTAGACATATTAAAAAGCAGACATTATTTTGCTGACAAAGGTCAGTATAGTCAAAGCTATGGTTTTTCCAGTAGTCGTGTATGGATATGAGAGTTGGAGCATAATGAAGGTTGAGTGCCAAAGAATTGATGCTCTTGAACTGTGGTGTTGGAGAGACTCTTGACAGTCCCTTGAATTGCAAAGAGATTGAACTAGTCAATCCTAAAGAAAATCAGTCCTGAATATTCATTGGAAGAACCGATGCTGAAGTTGAAGCTCCAGTACTTTGACCACCTAATAAAAAGAACTGACTCATTGGAAAAAACCCTAATGCTAGAAAAGATTGAAGGCAGGAAGAGAAGAGGATGACACAGCATGAGACAGATGACTGGATAGCATCACCAAATCTTGGAGATGAGGTAGAGGAATCTCTGGGAGTTGGTAATGGACAGGGAAGAAACCTGGCATGTTGCAGTCCATGGGATTGCAAAGAGTCAGTTAGGATTGAGTGACTGAACTGACTATGGAAACCTAAAACATCAGGGATTAATATTAAAATATAAAAAAACATCTGGGGTTAATATTTGATTATTAATGTTTGCTTTCTGATTCTATAGCACCTACAGTTTGAAAAATTAAGCAAAAGGTGAGAGTCCAACAGATTTTTCATATCTGAATGATTTCTAATCTTGATTCTGTGAGTGTATCCTTTCAATAACAAATATTTATTGAGCTTTATCTTCATTGCTGTTGTTTACTAATTTGGGGAGTAGAAGGAAATTAGAAAATATTTGTTGAGAATTTACTCTCTTGAGAGCCAGCGCACTAAGCGCAGGCAGCTGCGAGAGCCCGAGCACTAAGCGTGGCCGAGAGGAGCTACCCCATGTCTGAGGTCAGGGGCAGCGGCCTAGAGTGCCAGGCTGCGACGGCGCAGGAACGGCTGAGAGGAGCTACCCTGTGTCCGAGGTCAGTGACGGCAGCCGAGAGGAGCTATGCTGCATCCAAGGTTAGGGGTGGCCGGGAGGAGACACCCCGCGTCCGAGGTCAGGGGCGGCTGAGAGAAGCCACCTCACGCCCGAGGCCAGGGGCAGTGACCCTGAGGAGCCACCCCGAGCCCAAGGCGAAGGGCAGCACCTGGGAGGAGCCACCTACGCCCGAGGCCAGGGCCAGCCGCCGGGAGGAGCATCCCGAGGATCGGTGGCTGCCCAGGCACAGGAGGGCATAGAGGAGCTATCCCATATTGAAGGTCAGGAACGGCAGTGGTAAGGATATACCCCTCCTCCAAGGTAAGGAGCAGCGGCTGTGCTTTGCTGGAGCAGCCGTGAAGAGATACCCCACGCCCAAGGTAAGAGAAACCCAAGTAAGATGGTAGGTGTTGCAAGAGGGCATCAGAGGGCAGACACACTGAAACCATACTCACAGACATCTAGTCAATCTAATCACACTAGGACCACAGCCTTGTTTAACTCAATGAAATCAAACCATGCCTTCAGGACAACCCAAGACGGGGTTATCACAGTTATCCAAGTCTATGCCCCAACCAGTAATGCTAAAGAAGCTGAAGTTGAACAGTTTTATTAAGATCTACAAGACCTTTTAGAACTAACACCCAAAAAAGATATCCTTTTAATTATAGGGGACTGAAATGCAAAAGTAGGAAGTCAAGAAGTCATGGTGGAGAGGTCTGACAGAATGTGGTCCACTGGAGAAGGGAATGGCAAGCCACTTCAGTATTCTTGCCTTGAGAACCCCATGAACAGTAGGAAAAGGCAAAATGATAGGATACCAAAAGAGGAACTCCCCGGGTCATTAGGGTCCCAATATGCTACTGGAGATCAGTGGAGAAATAACTCCAGAAAGAATGAAGGGATGGAGCCAAAGCAAAAACAATACCCAGTTGTGGATGTGACTGGTGATAGAAGCAAGATCTGATGCTGTAAAGAGCAATTTTGCATAGGAACCTGGAATGTCAGGTCCATGAATCAAGGTAAATTGGAAGTGGTCAAACAAGAGATGGCAAGGGTGAATGTCGACATTCTAGGAATCAGTGAGCTAAAATGGACTGGAATGGGTGAATTTAACTCAGATGACCATCATATCTACTACTGCAGGCAGGAATCCCTCAGAAGAAATGGAGTAGCCATCATGGTCAACAAAAGAGTCTGAAATTCAGTACTTGGATGCAATCTCAAAAACGACAGAATGATCTCTATTCATCTCCAAGGCAAATCATTCAATATCACAGTTATTCAAGACTATGCCCCAACCAGTAACGCTGAAGAAGCTGAAGTTGAATGGTTTTATGAAGACCTACAAGACCTTTTAGAACTAACACCCAAAAAAAGATATCCTTTTCATTATAGGGGACTGGAATGCAAAAGTAGGAAGTCAAGAAACACCTGGAGTAACAGGTAAATTTGGCCTTGGAATGCAGAATGAAGCAGGGCAAAGACTAATAGAGTTTTGCCAAGAAAATGCACTGGTCATAGCAAACACCCTCTTCCAACAACACAAGAGAAGACTCTACACATGGACATCACCAGATGGTCAACACCAAAATCAGATTGATTATATTCTTTGCAGCCAAAGATGGAGAAGCTCTATACAGTCAACAAAAACAAGACC